>LBNU01004831.1:14595-48147 GCA_014162995.1 Artemisia annua | reverse complement strand
GGGTTTGGGCCTTGCAAATGCTTTGGGCTGATGGGCTGGAGATTTATTTGTGGTTTTGGATTTAATTACATGGACCAGCTTTGATATTAAAGAGTGAATCCAAGGACTAGACATGTAATCTTTGAAACTTCAAGGGCTGATCTTGCCATTTTGCACAACTTCATTCAAGGACTTAATTTGGCAATTTATGAAAGTAGGAGGACCAAGGTTGACTTTTCTCCACTCAGCTTTGACTATGGAATCCCGGGCTTTGACCTTGTTGACTTTTTCCCGTCTCGTGCTCGTTTTTGATTGTTTTGATGTGTTTTGAGCCCGTATTTGCAATATCTATTCCTGCACAATCATAAACACAAAAACACGTATATCTTTGGCATTTGTTAGCGTTTTCGGTCTTTTTGGTCTTAAATTGGTAAATAAAAGATATGTGATTTAACACATATCATCATCCACCGGACCTTTACAATGAAAACAGTTGTTGTCGAGTGATGACATAAGAATTAAACATTAATGAGGGATGAGAAGATAGAATTAAACGTTTCAGAGGATAAGAAGATTATTTTGGGTTTTTTGAAAAACACATCAATTAAAACGAGACCAACTCCAAAAAGACAATTGTGAACTTAAACCAATAATCACAAACGTAAGGTTAACCTTTAAGGACAAACGCACAAAGGAGCGGGAGAGAAGAATGGATCTCTCACTAGGGCGAAGTTCGTTGGATCGCCCTATACCGTTTCGACTCCTCTTAAAGTTAGCTTATCGTTTAAAAGTTTTCCAAAACGCAAGTGATACAAAGGCAAGTTTTGATCTTTAGTTTGGGAACTTATTATGGTCACACCCCCAGTTGGGAAGTTTTCTGCCTTGGTTTTCGACGGTAAGATTTTATTGTTTTAATTATTAAACAAAGAAAACGGGAAAATCTTTTTGTGTTTTTAATCTTTTATAGATATAATACATATATGGAAACAAAAGAAAAATATTTTTGGTGTTTTATAAGTTTTTGAAAGCAATAACTTCTTGCGAAGGTTCTACAAGACTAATCGTCTAAACCTTTTCGAGACTTTTGACACACAGCCTCCCCGGCAGCGGCGCCATTTGATTCGTTGTTTAAAATGTTATATCAAAAATACCAACAAATTGAGGTCAATGTTATCGTGAGGACAACAAGACGTGGAGAAATACAAGTAAACCCTTCGTGAAAAGGATTACCTCGTAAACTCGTGCAATGTGATATTTTTAAGACCGGGAAAGTATTTCCGGGGTCGTACCCCAACGAGGTGTGAATGGAAAGTTTCGAGAAAAGATCGAGATTAAAACCTTGTATGTTTGGTTGTGAAAGATTATTTGGTTTTGTGATACCTTAAATAAACGGAAATAACAAATTAACAAACGTAAAACGAAATAAATGCAACCTAAATGGGATTAACAAGCAAGGAATGCTAAGGGAGACTTAAAACTACCTAAAAAGCTACGGGAAACATGTTAGGAAAAACGGGAAACCCTAAAACACAATTTAAGTTAAACACGTGACGTTTATTAAAAACAAACGTCAACGCGCATGTTAATACAAATATCGTCCTAAAAACGTTATTTATATTTTACGATCTTTTACCATGTTTTGTTAACGACAAAATATAAGGTAAAGTTTAGCAACAAGTTATAAACATGAGTTTAAGTATTTTACACATTTTGTTTAGACATAAACATAACCTTTAACTTGTTCTTATTACTTCTAGTTAAAATGATTTTTAATCATATTTAGATATCTTTTATTACATCATACATAGCATCATGTTTCTTGTATTGTAGCTTGATCTTATTGAGATTTGTTAGAAAATAGAAAGAAGATAGATGATAAGCATGGGGTGCCTCCCACGAAGCGCTTGTTTTTGGTCACCAAGTCACAAAGCTTGAGTCGATCCCCGAATTCATTTGTCCTTAGGGAAAGTTTGGAGATCCGGGACTACCATGGGTGGTATATCCCCTCCGAAGTAATGTTTGAGACGATGACCGTTCACCTTAAAATTAGGACCATCGGGTTGAGATAACTCGATGGTACCATAAGGAAAAACTTGGGTGATGGTAAACGGTCCGGACCAACGGGTTTTGAGCTTGCCCGAAAAAATCTTTAATCGAGAATTGAAAAGAAGGACTTGATCACCAATGTTGAAAACGCGGTTTTTGATTTTGGAATCATGAATCCTCTTCGTTTTCTCTTTGTAGATCAAAGAATTCTCATAGGCTTGATCACGAAGTTCGGTTACTCATTTAATTGAACTTTACGATGATCACCCGCGGTTTTGAGGTCACTTTTAATTCGGGACGTGTTACCGATACAAATCATCTCGAAATATTAGTCACACTATAGATATACATATTTTACAAATATATGTCACACAATTGAACAGTGTGACCAAAGAAGATATATGGTCACACGAAGTACTTGTGTATGTGGCTAAATTATATAGTCAAGTTTGTCACACATTATATAAACGTGACTGCTATTCTTTGCTGAATAGTTAGCCACATATGAATTTGAAATGTGTGACAACTAAAAATTCAGTTTGAAGCGTTATTCACGAAATGCATTTAAGAGTGACAAATATATGTCACACACTTGAAGAGTGTGACCAAATGTCATATATGGTCACACAAAACCATACAAACATGATTAAGTGTAACGAAAATGTTGGATCGTTATACTCTGACCAAACTATTATATAGCTTGTTAAGGGTTTAGTAGCCTTGGATAAATCCTAATCTACTAATATAACAATGAAGACACTGAATTACTTCTATTAAGTATTGCGGAATTACTAACAAAGCTAAGAAGATCTAACCAATTTGATTATACTTCAAGCACCTCGTTAATCTGCTTGAGAATGCAGACTAGTACATACTCTAACTTCTCTAAATCGTATTCGTAAACTCTCTCTATCTCTATGCCAAACGCTAGGGATTAGTATACTTGTCGTTAAGTTAGGTAACAGACTAGGGTATTCCATTGTGCTATAAATAGGGATCCTAGGTTGGCATTAGAGATATAGAGAGTTTTACGAATACGATTTAGAAAGTTAGAGTTGTAATAGGTCTGCTTCACAGCAGATTTAAGTGTAATATAATCAAAGTTTGGTTAATCTCTCTAGCTTTGTTAAGTATTGCGCATACTTAATAGACGTAATTCAGTGTTTCATTGTTAGTAGATTAGGATTTAGTCCAAGGCTAAAACTAAAAGCTATATAGATAGGTTTGGTCACAGTATAGAACGATCAACGATTTTCGTTAACTCTATCATGTGTGTATGGTTTTGTTGTGACCATATGTGACTTTGGTCACAACTCTTAAGTGCTAGGAACAGATATATCCTTGTCACGTTCATTAAATGCTCTTCGTGAATACACGCTTCAAACTGAATTTCTAGTTGTAACACATTTCAAATTATATGTGCTAACTATCAGCAAGGAAAGCAGCCCCTCACTTTATATAATGTGTAAAACTTGACTATATACTACTTAGACACATACAAACAAGCCTACCTTCCGTGTGACCATATAGCTCTTCCTTTGGTCACACTGTTCAATTGTTGACATATATTTGTAATATGTATATCTATGGTTACTCTCGTATTTGGAACCCATTTGTTAGTGTTTATCTTTAACACTAGATACCCTTAGTTAAACCCTTTGAGCCATTCCTTTTCATTTTGTTACAACAGAAAAATACAAAAATATTTTACACTTTAAACCTTAGCCTTACCCTTTGTCAAAGTCTAAACGGTGGATTGCTAGTTGCTTAATATGAAGGATTGTTTTTGATGATTATGAGTTAGACACACTTTGTTGTTCGTGTGTGCCATTCCGACAAGATGAAGGATGCATACTTCTTATTTGTATTTTTGTGGTGTATGCTTATGCGAAGTGTGGGGGGAGAGTTAAAAAAAAAAAAATTATCGCAACTATAAGGTGATAGTTATAGCAAATGTGCTATATTATGAATAAAGGAAGTTATGACATGTTGTTAGCCTATGTGCTAAGTATGAAGAATTTTATGGTGAATCGATGTATCGACATGTGAAAGTTCGAAGAGGAGAAAGATTGTAACTATGATCATTTATGGGATTTGTGGTTTGGTTCGTAACTAGCAACAATGGGACTTAGACTTGACTTTATTTTTCTTTAAAACCAATTTCATACATATTCCCATGCCTTATCCTTACCTTTTAACTTAGTGTAATTATTAAGTGTATTGACAAATAGTGACCATCCGAGTTCGTGAGGATCTAGAAAACGTGCTAGCGAACTAAGGTTATCCTTAGTGACCATCCGTTCTTTGGTGATACTCGAATTCGTGGCAGCGATCTATTACGATTTACACAATATATTTGCATGAAAGTTTTATTAACCCCTAGCCTAAACGTTACAACCCGAATAAAAGACCTCTTTGATGAATTATTTCATTGTTTTGATACTTGTACAAGCTTATGGTAAGAAACATAAATCATGACTGAGCAATGAGTGATCTATTAATCATGCCACATATTGAGTGATGAGTGAATTTCAAATTATCTTCGTAAGGTGCTTAGAATTGTTATCGCGCTCTTTATTAACTTGTTTGAGTTCAAATAAGATGTTTGCATTATTGCCATTGAAATCAATTTTCTTTTGATTAAGATTTGCTCGAGGGCGAGCAAAGCTCAAGTGTGGGGGATTTGATAACGCTCAAAATTAACATGTTTTTAGAAGCGTTATTGTTGGTTTTATGCATGGAAATTGGTCATATTTGTATATATTTGTTACTTAATCGTGGAAAAGTGTTTATACATGCAAATATAGCCAAAAGCAGGAAAAAGTGATTAAAAATGAAGAAATGAAGTGATCATGCACATTTGGAGAGTTTCGAGAGAAAAGAGAAGGAAGAAAACGACGCATGGACAAAAGGATTTGATAAAGACGAGCTTTTTACACATATTTATCAAGGAAATATCAAGTTCTAATGAATAAAGTCATGCCACGAAGAAAGACAACACATGCGACGTGAATCGACAAAGAAAAGACAAAGAAACCAATTTCAGATGGCATCCAACCGATCGGATGCAACCCGCATCCGAATCGGTTGGATCTGACCAAAACACCACCATCCGATCGGATGGAGCTCAAACCGATCGGATGGATGGTGACTGCTGTTACAAGTTTGCATTTATTGGTGAATTTACTCCCCATAATCATTGGTGGCTGATCATTTCTGCATATTAACTCATGAGGAACGTTTTTACTTGAAGGAGAAGAGTTATTAGGCTATATAATGAGTACTTAGGGTCTAGATTACATGTACCATCAATTATCTACCAAAGTGTTACATCAAATATTACTAGTTCATTTTATATTGTCTAAAAGGTTACTAAGTGTCCAGAAAGTGTTGAGTTCGAGTCTCAAGCCTTGGTTCGAGTTGGGAATTGTTTACTAACATTAGTGAGCAGTTTATCGAGAGTGTGGTTGCTATAGTTCCGCGTATTTTGTCATTGTAATTCTCAAGCTAGGTACACCTTGATACTTATGATGAACAATTGCTACTTTGAATTTAATGAAAGTTTTCTTGTTTACTTGTGTTTTAATATGATTGCTATGGAGTAATTTGTGATATACTTGTGTGTATGATGTGATTGGTTATGGAGTATTCTTTTATTAAAAAGGTGATGCATGAAAACATATCTATTTTATGAGTTTGTTGAAGTAACATCTAATCTTGCTTAATTTGTTGGTAAAAACAATCTTTGGGAAAATAGGTCCGAAAGGATTTTCAACTTGTTTTTATTCCAAAACATTAGTGCACGAATTAGTATGGAATATGATGCTTGACACCCATCTTATTTACTTATTAAAATGGATTTTTGAGAAGATTTCATCACGAAAAAGGACCGAAAGGATTCGTAGGAATTCATAAGAAAAGAATTGATTTTCTAAACAACCATGTGATTATAGAATTGTCATACTATCTAGATATGTCCGAAAGGAGTCATTTAGTTGATTGAATTCTTAGTAGTAGTAAAAACATGACATACATCATAGATTGTATAACTACTCATTTTTAGTTGCGCATCATAACAAGTTTTACACCAAACTTTATATCCAAAATTGCCATGATACTCCTTATGACCAATCAAGGAATTATACACAAGTATATGTTTAGTTCTTATTGAGTTTCTTTTAAATTGATATTCACATAAATTAGGATTGACAACCCTTGTTTTGCAAACGATTTTCTTATTACTAAAACAACAAATCCCTTGGGACGATCTCGACTTACCCACCTTTACCACATCGGACGAGTATACTTGCTCGTATGTGCTAAATAATTAATCGGATAAATCGTGTTTATAAATTTTAAAACTTGCACTAACAAAACGCACATCAGAATTACAATTTTTTGTTTTCTTAATCGATTTTTATTATAAATGTAGTAGTTACTGTTACTTCCTTTCCCATCTGCCCGTCTGGTTTTCAAAGGAAACCTAATAACCTTGTTTGCACAACATGTAAAATACCCCCAAATAATGAAACAGTGGGTCTAACATCTCAATTGTAACAACATATCTTAAATGAGGTCATCCGGTTTAACCTTATCGATACTAACTGTGAGATATGTGCCCTGAAATGATTTAGCACCACTAGTAAGAAGGTTGATAAAGGTATTCTAAACACCCCCCCTCATTCAACTTGTTTGGGATATATGCCTATCTTATTCCAGGAAGTTGGTTCATGGTCACGCTCTAACGACATACCATATGTTGTCACTACCGTATCTAATTCCTCATGCGTCACGAGAGATGTGTAAATGTGCATGTCAAACTTAGGTACGACGGAAACTGTCACTCTCGGCAGAGTCATTTCCCCAGGTTCACTCCCGAACATATTTAAAAAGGATACCGAAGGTGGGAATATAAACAAATATAAGGGAACAAGACGGGACACACGTTAAAAAGAAAATAACTTGAAGAAAACAATTGTCCGGCAGCAGAGTAAAAAATTAAAGTAAAAAATGAGAGTAAGGAAGTGGTATATATAGACAATACGGGGAAGCTCGAAACGTCGTTGATGCGAGGATTGCGGCCTCACAAAAGGTTTTACTACTCCTCAAGGGATCTTGAGAAGCTTGCAATCCTCCAGGCAGTGTACCTGGTTGTTGTAGTGTAGTATAGGTATGTCCAGGGGATTGATCGTTCTTTAGGGGAATAATGTTGTTAGGTTGAAGTGTATGTCAATTTAAGCCTAAAGGTGAGGGATGATTCTTTTTGTATTTTTTATTTTATGAAAGCAATAAAAATCTCGGTTTTGAAGGAGTGGGTGGACTTAGTTGCTAGTCAACTAACCCAAAACTAAAAATTAAACTAATAACAAAAATTAAGTAACAAGAAAAGTAAATGTGGTGGACTTCTTATAGTGAGACAAACGTGTTTACTTAGATATAATTACTCCCTAGTTATCTTTTATTGATTCGTTGAATGTCATAGTGCGGTTGTTTTAGTTGAAGCGTTGTATTCCTTAATACCAGTCGTGGGGGTGTGCAAACTTCCCCAACTCTATGAATATCAATTTCTCCTATGACGACACATTTAGTACCCTATCATAGAATCACTAACATCAATTCATGCATTAAATAAAACGAGAAAAACCGTAGCGCACATATGATCACGTTTTTAAGACGTTCAAGCTTGTTACACAATGGAAGTCAGCCAGTTTTCTTAAGCTAACGCGAATCAATCAACTAAACAATGGACAACTTATCAATAATCAATAACTAGGTTTCATTAGATTTAAGCAAACACTAATAAACTTAAGCTAACATATTAAAAGGAAGAAAAGATAAACAAATAACCAAACAACACATAGACATATTGAATGATTAAAAGAAGACTTATCTTCAATTGAATATGGAAGAAAAGAGGGTATGAAAACCCTAAAAATCCTGTGAAATTTGTATTAGGGTTTTTGTCTCCAAAGTTGCACACACTAATGAATGAAAAATCAAAAAGTATATATAGATTTACAAAGCTGACGGTGTCAGGTTATAGATCCTGACGCCATCAGACCATCACGTTTAGGGCTTCTTCTTGTGCAAGGACCTTCTGACGTCGTCACTCTATGGCTTCTGACGTCGTCAGGTTCAATCCTGACGTCGTCACTCTCAAAGTCTTTTGGGCCGTCTCTCTTTAAGTTAGCACTAGACGGCCTACTTGTAATTACACATGACGCCGTCAGGTGTAAATCCTTCAAAGGTTCTCTGGAGCGTCATGTGCAAGATTTTCCAACTCCATGGCCTTCTAGTGACGACGTCACAATTTAAGGCGTGACTCCGTCAGGTGTTTTTCCTGACAGATTTTCCATGACTTTCCTGTTTTTATCACTTTTTAGCCAAAAAAGGCCAAAATGCTCCAATTTCCAGAAATCACGTCCCAAGTACCTAAAATGAGAAAAGAAATGATTTGAGGCAATATTTGATCATAAAAACACGATTTAAGGCTTAAATGGCCCCTTAAAAGCGTATCAAATGAATCCTTATCAGTCGCGTCGAACAGTACCAACATGAAGTGGCACAATCAGTGTCGTATGATCTCTATGACGGGGACACGTGATGGAGTCTCACGGAATGAAGTAAATTTGAATTTATATTAAAAGGCCCATGGGTTATTTTTCCACCTAGCCCATCCAGACCCATCTGGTCAAACTCGGGCAAGATTAAAATAACATTTTCGAAGATAAGTATTTGAACATTTAATTATTTAAGTATTGCACCATCAGCCTTTAACCGATAGTATAATACTGTTACACCCGTCAATGGCAGAAACACGAGATGTAACTGAGAAAGCCACATTGCATAACATTATAGATCCATACCTTACAATTGTTACAGCTATAGTTTACAAAACATTACTCGACTAAAAATTTGAAAGTGAAACATGTCTCTTTTTGAAATCTTATCGTCTTGAAAACATGGTAGCAAAGTATCTGATGAGGCGAAAAGTGTTACGCTTTTAGGAGGTCATTTAAGCCCAACCCGTAATTATTTGATCAAATATTGCCTTAAATCGTTCCTTTTGTCATTTTAGGTTCTTTGAAGAGGAAATATGGAAAAGGAAGCATTTTGGACATTTTTGGAGCATAAAAGTGAAGAAAACGACAAAGTCTCAAAACCATGCTGGAAACAGTACCTGACGGCGTCACTCTTTACGAGGTGACGGCGTCACGCTTTGACAAAGAGGTGGATGATTTTTACACTAGACGCCCCAAAAAGATTTTGGAGGATTTACACGTGACGGCGTCATGTGTAAATGGAAGTAGGCCGTCACGTTATGGCTTAAAGAGAGACGGCCCAGAAAGATTTAAAGGGGGACGGCGTCAAGAGTGGATCTGAGCAATCCGAGAAAAGTTTTGGCAGCGAGGTGACGGCGTCACACTCTAAAACGTGACGCCGTCAGATTGTAAAATCTATATATATTATTCTAATTTTCATTCATTAAGTGTGCAACTTTTGGGAGAACTTTAGGGATAAACCCTAGTTCGTACTGTATTTTCAGGGGTTTTTCACCCTTGAAACCTTGATGTTCAATTAAAGATAAGTCTCCTTCCAAATCAATCAATATGTCTATGTGTTGTTTGATTATATTTTATGCTTGTCTTTACTTTAACATGCTAGGCTAGGTTTTTCTTGTGTTTGCTTGGATCTAATGAAACCTAGCTATTGATTACATGTTGTTGGTTTGTTTGTGATTGTTGTGGGTGGGTGAAGTCGATGTTAGGCTTAAGAAAACTGGCTAACCTCCTATACGGTAACTTGCTTGAACGTCTTAAGAAACATGAATCGGATGTGTACTACGATTATATGGTTGTATTTAATGCATAAGCGAATTCTAGTGATCCCATGTTAGGAGCTTTTAGTTGGCTCGACATAGGAGTGAAGTAGGAACTTATAGAGTTAGGGAAGATCGTACACGGCCCTACGAATGGTTTAAAGGAATACAACCCGTCATCCACACAATTATAACAAACCAATTAACCGGTAAAAGATAGCTAGGTAGTAAGGAAATCTAAGTAAACACATTTTTCTCTCATATAAGTTTCACAACCTTTTATTTTCTTGTCATTTTATTTTATTTGCATAAGTAGTTATTTGGGTTAGTTGACTAGCAACTAATTCCGCCCACTCCTCCATTACCCAAGATTTTTACTTGCTTTCATAAAATATAAAAATACAAAAAGAATCATTGATTCGTTGTTTAAAACGTTATATCAAAAATACCAACAAAGTGAGGTCAATGTTATCGTGAGGACAACAAGACGTGGAGAAATACAAGTAAACCCTTCGTGAAAAGGATTACCTCGTAAACTCGTGCAATGTGATATTTTTAAGACCGGGAAAGTGATTTCCCGGGTCGTACCCCAACGAGGTGTGAATGGAAAGTTTCGAGATTAAAACCTTGTATGTTTGGTTGTGAAAGATTATTTGGTTTTGTGATACGTTAAATAAACGGAAATAACAAATTAACAAACGTAAAACGAAATAAACGCGGGGATTAACAAGCAAGGAATGCTAAGGGAGACTTAAAACTACCTAAAAAGCTACGGGAAACATGTTAGGAAAAACGGGAAACCCTAAAACGCAATTTAAGTTAAACACGTGACGTTTATTAAAAACAAACATCAACGCGCAAAATAAAACGCGAATTGAAAGCATGAAAGGTACTACGGGTTCACAAACAATTTTCTAACGCACTAAAAGAGAAAGGAAAATTTTAGAAAAAAGAAAATTAAAAATTTGATAAAAATTTTAATTATTATGAATTAAAAACTAATTAACACAAATTAAATTCTAATNTAAGGAAATCTAAGTAAACACATTTTTCTCTCATATAAGTTTCACAACCTTTTATTTTCTTGTCATTTTATTTTATTTGCATAAGTAGTTATTTGGGTTAGTTGACTAGCAACTAATTCCGCCCACTCCTCCAATACCCAAGATTTTTACTTGCTTTCATAAAATATAAAAATACAAAAAGAATCATTGATTCGTTGTTTAAAACGTTATATCAAAAATACCAACAAAGTGAGGTCAATGTTATCGTGAGGACAACAAGACGTGGAGAAATACAAGTAAACCCTTCGTGAAAAGGATTACCTCGTAAACTCGTGCAATGTGATATTTTTAAGACCGGGAAAGTGATTTCCCGGGTCGTACCCCAACGAGGTGTGAATGGAAAGTTTCGAGAAAAGATCGAGATTAAAACCTTGTATGTTTGGTTGTGAAAGATTATTTGGTTTTGTGATACGTTAAATAAACGGAAATAACAAATTAACAAACGTAAAACGAAATAAACGCAACCTAAATGGGATTAACAAGCAAGGAATGCTAAGGGAGACTTAAAACTACCTAAAAAGCTACGGGAAACATGTTAGGAAAAACGGGAAACCCTAAAATGCAATTTAATTTAAACACGTGACGTTTATTAAAAACAAACGTCAACGCGCAAAATAAAACGCGAATTTAAAGCATGAAAGGTACTACGGGTTCACAAACAATTTTCTAACGCACTAAAAGAGAAAGGAAAATTTTAGAAAAAAGAAAATTAAAAATTTGATAAAAATTTTAATTATTATGAATTAAAAACTAATTAACACAAATTAAATTCTAATAATTAATTTAGAAAACCTAAAAATCTGAAATGTTTTTAATAAATTCTACAAGTGAAAACTAATTTAAAAAAAAATATAAAAAGTTGGGGTGCAGTACAAAAATAAGCTAGAATAAGCTGAAAAGCAAAAATAAGCTTAAATGGAAAAAGTGGGTTAAATAAAAAACAAGGGAGAGTTATAACTGTAAGTCCCCAGGGCGCTTTTGGTAGCGAGTGTGGGTGTTGTGTCGTTTGGTATATGAAGGGGGAGGTCTGGGGTTCGAATCCCAGGCCTTGCCTTTTTTCTCAAATTATTATTATTATTTTTTTCTTTTTATGTTTTCTTTCTCAAAACTCACAAACGCAAACTAACACCAACTTTTGAAAACAGAATTTAACAAACAAATCTCACACTAGTTTTCATTCCAGATGCAAAATCAAACAGATTCAAGTTTTGAGATTTTGTTTTTGATTTTCAAAGCTTTTTGCAAACACTCAATGTAAACAATTAAGCTCAAGTAGGCTGATAAGCTCACAAGAGCTTTTACAAACAGGACAACAACAAGAAATAGCAACAACAACAACAATCAAAGAACATAAACAACAACAAGAACATAAACAACAACAAAAAAAATATCAACAAGAACAATAACAAGAACACAAGCAGTAGCAGCAACAACAAGAACACAACAAGCTCAACCAGCATATAAGCTCACAAGAGCTTATACAAACTGAACAACAACAAGGAATAACAAGAACAAGCAACAACAACAACAAAATCAAGAACAACAAACAAGATCAACAAGCTCAGCACATGCTGAGATAAAAAGCAGCAGCAGGTAACAAAAATAAGCAAAAAAGTGGCTCAAAATAAGCAGTCTAAAAAGCAATTAAGAGGAAATTAAAAGCATATCTAAGAAGTCTACCTAGGTGACTACTCAGAACACATCATTTGATCAAATATTGAACAACTTATGGCCAAAAGAAATCTCATAAAAATCTGGATGCAGGGAAGGATCCAGTCAAACAGTCAACTTCCACATCAATTTTGAATGCTCAAATCTTTTCCAAATTCAGATTTTCTTTTTGAAAATGATAAACAAGCTACTAAATTACTCAAATCAACAGCCACTTTGAATTTTCATCCACTATTGAATCCTAGAAAAGGGCTTGAAATCTGTCCCATTTCACAGCTTTGAAACTTTGACTTTTTGAGATTTTGAAAAAGTTGACTTTGGTGAGTTTGTATTGAGCTCAGATGATTAAAAATGATAAATAAAGCTTAAATGAAGTGAAAGTTAACAACCTAAACTACTTTTACACTGAAATCAAGGGTTTGATATTCCAAATTAACAACAGATAATCTGTTGGATGGATTTATATGCACTTTTGACTTTTCCTTTGAAATTGACCAAATCAAAGGTTGAATGAATTCAAATAGGTCCTAGGTGAGATATCTAACAAGAATTGAACCTTAACTAACAACAACAACAACAACAAGGCATAATCAGCTATGCCAAACACCCCTTTACTAATCTGTTTTAATAATTTTCTAAAACAATGTAATGAATTAAACCTATAAACTACCTAATTAGCTTATACTAACATTATCCAAGCAAGAATGAAAAAAAGAACAACAAATAGCAATGGTTACTCAATATACTAACTTATGCATCAAGATTGGATAAATTGCTTACAATTTGGTCCAAAGTGAGTAAGCAAGTAAGATCCAGAGTCCAAATCATAACCTAATGCTCCCATGAGCTCTAGACCATTCTACCTTCATGTGTGCATCTGCTTCAACAAACTTGGAGCACCAATTTTTTTTTTTATTTTCTTGAATTTTTCTTTTCTTTTTCTTTTCTTTTTCTTTCCTGATTTTTTCTGTTTCTTTAGCTTCAAATAAGTTATAAAAGGCTTATGAAAGGTTTTAAAACTACTTATGATGTGATTTAAGTGAACTAAGAAGAAATTCGAAACTTGAAGTAAAAATGGAAATTACTTAAAACTTAAATATAACTTAAATTAACTTTGATAAACTGAAGTACAATGGGAAATTAAGAACATTTAAAGAAAACTACAAGAAAAAGGATGCCTAATGAGGCTACATTAAGCTTCTATTTATACTAGACTAAGTGGTAGGTTCGAATATGCTCTCTTGTGCTTCTTCTGTGAATTTTAGGGTTGCAAAGTGTTCCTTGAAGGCTTGCGAACAAATCCCAATCGTCCAATTGCTCCAAGATCAATCCTAGCCCTACAATAGGTTTTGGCGCCAAAATAAGTTTGTGAAGATTGGGACTGCCAGGGTGTATATGAGGGGTTAGGTACGGGTTTGAGAGGCATAGTGGGATGGGGAGTTGTGATTGGGGGAGCTTTTGAGGAGGTAGGGGGTGGTGTGTTGCAGTGGTGGTGATGGTGGTATATACTGTGGGTAAAAGAGGGAAAGGGTAGGGAAGGGTGAGGTTTGACCCGTCTTGTATCTTTTGACCTTGGTTGACTTTTTGACCGGGGGTTTTCTTAATTCGGTATTGGGCTGGTGGGTTTGGGCCAAAGGGTGAAATGGGTAAGTGGGTTTAGTTGTTAAGTTTAGGTTTAGTAAAGGGTTAAGTAATAGTTTAGGATTAGGCCCAAGGGCCATAAGTATACAAACTGAATTTTGAGGGACCATACTTGTAAAAATTTGAAAATGCAATCCTAGGACCAATCTTGTCATTTGAGGATTCTAGGAGGAATTTTGTTGATTTTTCTTCATAAAAGCTCTCCAGGGATCATTTCTGTCATTTCTTGATAGTTGAGGGACTGATTTTGACAATTCTGCATATTTGCTCCGTTTTTCGTCTGTTTTCAATCCTTTGTACCTGAAACACACAAGAACACACTCCAAGGATATTTGTGATGTTATTTGATCATTTAGAAGTGTTTTTGATCGTTTTGACTCGAAAATTAGACGAAAAGATTGTGCAAAAAGGCACATATCAAATCCCCCACACTAAGCAATTGCTAGTCCTTAGCAATTTAGAATTTAAGAACAACCCGTTTTGAAAATTTAATGGATTTGATATCTCTTTACCAGATAGCCATTACTTCTGGAGTAGCCAATGTTTTAGTATGAAACTGAGGTACATTGATAACCAAATGATTTTGAGCAAACCATAAGCTATTAACGGATTTGATTTGTCTTTACCAAAAGCCATTTGCTTTTGGACTAGCCAACTCTTTGATAGAATTCAGTTATCATCTTGGTGAGTTGATTACCAGTTATGATTTTCTACTGCCTTTACCACAAGCCATAGCCTTGTGGGCTAGTCAACTGTTCATTACCAGAGATATGGTGAGTCGAATACCATACAATTTTTGGCAAATTGTCAGCCATAAACGGATTTGAGATATCTTTACCTAGAGCCGTTTGCTCTTGGATTAGCCAGTCCTTATGTGTGCTAGACATGGTGGACTGATTACCATTTATTTTGTTAGTGCAAAGCACTTTCACCAAGTGATTTTTTTTTTGTCAAAACGGGGTTACTAGGGGACTAGAAGGTACATATGTGATCAAATTTGACTAGAATTTCCCCCCACACTTAGAATTGAATATTGCCCTCAATATTCAAAGTACCGGCACTTAGCCAAACTTTTGAACGGAAAAAGGTAATACTACTAGCCAAGTGTGGAAACGAAATCTTTTTTCACAAAAGGATTTAAAAACGATATTCCTGGATAAACGTTAGTAACAAGATCGGATATTGGGCGGCTGGATTGAAAACAGACGCATCAATCATCACGATCAAAGGGAAATTTGAAAATAAGAGCAAACAACACACAAGAAGCAAAGAACAGCAGGGGAAATTCCCCCACACTTAGTTTTAGAAAATAGAAAGAAGTCAGAAATATGGGTGAAAACCCATGAAATGCTACTGTTTTTGTTAACCGAGTCGCTAGCTTGACTCGACCCCGAATTCAATTGTCCATGGGGGAGCAAGTGAAAAGAATAATCTCCATCGGGCTTTCATTCAACATGTTTGGATAAACATTTGAAGTACGTGAAAGTTCCATCCCGATGAGATATCACCGGTATTCTAATAGTGAAAACTAGTGNTTGATTACCAGTTATGATTTTCTACTGCCTTTACCACAAGCCATAGCCTTGTGGGCTAGTCAACTGTTCATTACCAGAGATATGGTGAGTCGAATACCATACAATTTTTGGCAAATTGTCAGCCATAAACGGATTTGAGATATCTTTACCTAGAGCCGTTTGCTCTTGGATTAGCCAGTCCTTATGTGTGCTAGACATGGTGGACTGATTACCATTTATTTTGTTAGTGCAAAGCACTTTCACCAAGTGATTTTTTTTGTCAAAACGGGGTTACTAGGGGACTAGAAGGTACATATGTGATCAAATTCGACTAGAATTTCCCCCCACACTTAGAATTGAATATTACCCTCAATATTCAAAGTACCGGCACTTAGCCAAAAATTTTGAACGGAAAAAGGTAATACTACTAGCCAAGTGTGGAAACGAAATCTTTTTTCACAAAAGGATTTAAAAACGATAAACGTTAGTAACAAGATCGGATATTGGGCGGCTGGATTGAAAACAGACGCATCAATCATCACGATCAAAGAGAAATTTGAAAATAAGAGCAAACAACACACAAGAAGCAAAGCACAGCAGGGGAAATTCCCCCACACTTAGTTTTAGAAAATAGAAAGAAGTCAGAAATATGGGTGAAAACCCATGAAATGCTACTGTTTTTGTTAACCGAGTCGCTAGCTTGACTCGACCCCGAATTCAATTGTCCATGGGGGAGCAAGTGAAAAGAATAATCTCCATCGGGCTTTCATTCAACATGTTTGGATAAACATTTGAAGTACGTGAAAGTTCCATCCCGATGAGATATCACCGGTATTCTAATAGTGAAAACTAGTGGAAACGATACCGGGATCGAAGACGGTATCCTCACTCCCGAAGGAGTGAAGAAGAAGAGAAATCACATAAAATGTGAGGAAGAGAAAGAAAGTCATGATTACAATCATGATAAGCTCATCATCATAGAAAAGAGACTTCATAATTTCCATATAATGAATCTCATCATTCAAGCTCAATTTGTAGGACAAATCATCCATGTGAGTTTTCTCAAAAGGTATTATACCGGGTTTGAAAATTTTATCCTCGGAGAGGAATGAGACGGAATTATCAACCACGGTAAAATCCTCAAAAGGAGATGAGTCATTCTCGGGAGACAAAGCATTGAGATCATTTTGCTCAAGCAACTCGATTCCTGGTGGAAGAGGATCAACGTGAGCGAGTTCACCGGCGAACTCCTCAAAGGTAAATGATTCATATTCGAGAAGAGAAAGATGAGAATGAGAAGTGGTACTGCCACTAATCTTCACTCCCATATGATCAAAATGGAATGTTTCAAATTCCGGAATAGAATCATTGGAAAAAGCCTCAAGCTCATGAAATGTTTCGGGTTTTTCCAAGATGAAGTCACTATCCTCAACAGGTATAGGAGATGAAATAGGTTTATCATTCAAAGCATCGATTTTAGAAATGAGAAGATTGATATTCAATAATTTTTCACGAAGAGCTTCGTCTTGGATTTCTTCATCATTCTCTTCTTCTAAGCTGACGAGCTCAGAAGGTAATTCCTCCACGTAATCGATTTCTCCATAAGATAAAGAATCATCATCACTATAATCACTGTAAGAATTGGAGAAAGTCTCAACACGATCTTTTGGATTGTCAATAGGAGGTAAATTACACTCCTCTGCCGTATCGAAAGTGTATTTCTCAAAATCGGGTAAAGAATCATTGAGCTCCAAGGAATCTGACGGCATAACAATCTCGGTTTAAATAGAATCGTCATTAACAAGAGAAGCATCGACCGCTTCCAGAACGGAGTTACTTCCCTCAACCGGTGTGAGAGAAGGATGGGAAGAGTCGAAAATATCTTTAGATATCTCAAGACGATTAATTTCAACAATTTCACAATCACCGATAGAAATTTCCCCGGACTCACTTGGGATTGGGACGAGGTTCTCAACACTAGACTTTTTGAATTCGTCCGATTCCGTTTCCGGGATAGTGTTTAGATGCTCGTCCCCCATTTTTAGAGAGTCCTCGGGCTCTTCCAGTGTGATTGCACCAGATGAATTTTCATAAAACCTCCCAATTGGAATAGATTCCTCATCATCGTCGTCATCGTAGATGAAAGTATTACGCATTCGAGATCTTACTCTAGCTGCTTCTTCTGCCTCTTCAGCTAGTATTTCTTTGTAAGACTTCGGATGAGGTTCTTTTGGAGCAGGTTTGTTAACCAAATCCTTAAGATCATTTAAAGCATTTATAACATTTTGCCAAAGTTCTTGAGGAAATGGCTGAGGTTGTGTTTCAAAAGTTTGGTATTGTGGAGGTTGGTCGTGATAATTGTTGTCACAAGGAAAAAGACTCCTAGTTTGACACTCGGTGCTAAAATGCAGACCTCCACAATACTCACAACCGTATTGTTGTGAAGTCGGTGCATTTTGAAACGATTCAGCATTGAAATTTTGATAACACGGATTATGCTCATATGAAATGAAATCGTTTTGTGGATTATAGCAAAAGCTCGGATTAGGATTGTAAGCGAATGAATTCCTCGAACCACAAAACAAACAACTTCTGTTTTGAATATCATTACCACACCGTTCACACGTACACCAACGACATGGTAAACCGAAAAGCGGCTCACCACAACCGACGCAAGGAATAAGCGATTGCCTTAGAGAAGGAATCGGACCATTCAAAGAATCAACAAAATCAACACAATAATCCGAATGATTATCAAGTCTTGAAGAACATTTTGAAAAATCCGGAGATGGGACAAGTGGTGTGTTCTGAGAGCTAGGAATTTCCACCACTTCCGTTATGGTCCCCGGTTCTTGTTCTTGATAAACGTGAAGATTAGGCAAGTCGTTCTTTTTAGTCACCGCTTTAAGCTCAGTACGTTTGCTTGATAAACTTCGAACCGTAAATCGTGAAAGGTGTGGATCAAGTCTTGACGGTTTGCCATTAATAGCACGTATCTCGGGCTGTGAAGGGTAGTCAGAAGAATTTTGAGAATCATTGAAAGCATTCGGATTTGATTTGCACCATTTACAAAATCCGTCTCTAATATTACTTCCACACCGCCTACACGCACACTTGTAACAACGAAGATTGTCATCTGATGTGAGTATTTTGTAGTATATTTTTTTTTCCAAAGAATTATTTGTGAAAATAATTCTCGGGTCGTTTTCCGATGAGAGCTTGGCGGCGAAATTGACGTATGAAAAAGTGTGTGTGTGAGATGAATAGTGAATATATTTTTGAGATTTTGATTATACAATAATAGAAATGAAATATAAAGCACAACTAAGCACAAAGTACAAGTAAACAATGCACACAAAACAATTATACTAAAAATGAACTGAAACGTAAATGCTAAGTATGTATTAAAAAGTGACTTTTAATGAAAATGAGTCCTAAAAATTCAAACAAAATTTCTAAAAATTCTAAATATTCAAAAATAATTTTGAGAAAAAGATTTAGATTTATTTTTGTATTTTCTGATTTATTATGAATTAAAATTGATTTAAAATGATTTAAAATCTAAGAAAATAGAAAAGAAATAGTAAAACAATTCAAATAAATCTAATTTTTTTATGGAAATTCTAAAATACAATACTAAAGATTCTGAGATAAAATTTTTTTCAAAAATAAGCTGAAAAGTGCTTATTTGAGCTTAAAAACAGCTTATTCAAGTGCTTATAAATAAGCACTTGAATAAAAACTGTTATCTCCTCAACATTTGAGAATTGAACACGAGAATTTTGTCGTAAAATCCTCTCGGGATTAGACAATGGTGATAGAATGTCGTAAATACACCAAAAAGAAACAAAATTGAAAAATAAATAATAAAAAATCAAATTTTTAAAAAAAAATCAAAATCTTTTTGTATTTTTGATTGGGAATTATTTTTGGCTTTTTTTAATATATTGGAAACCAAACTTCTTTATTTTCTTTTTGTTAACTGTTACGTCAAATGAAACCTTTTCGCTTTATAAGCTAATCGGGTAACAATTGATTTCACGATTATCTTTTGTTGTGATTCGGAATGGTTTACAACCGCCCTCCTTCAACGGAAGGCGGAGGATGTTTATTAAGATGTATTAATGAAAACACTTTGTGAAAAGTGTTTTATTTATTATCTTTTTAGTATTTTATTTTTTTTTTAATTTTTTTTTTATTTTTTTTTTAATTTTTCACAAAAAACGATAACTTCCGAGGAAGGATCTTCAAATCACCAACAAACGATAACAAACGACGCTCTCGTTTCAAGCCCTCCCCGGCAGCGGCGCCATAATTGATGTGAGTCTTTTGTAGTATATTTTTTTTTCCAAAGAATTATTTGTGAAAATAATTCTCGGGTCGTTTTCCGATGAGAGCTTGACGGCGAAATTGACGTATGAAAAAGTGTGTGTGTGAGATGAATAGTGAATACATTTTTGAGATTTTGATTATACAACAATAGAAATGAAATATAAAGCACAACTAAGCACAAAGTACAAGTAAACAATGCACACAAAACAATTATACTAAAAATGAACTGAAACGTAAACGCTAAGTACGTATTAAAAAGTGACTTTTAATGAAAATGAGTCCTAAAAATTCAAACAAAATTTCTAAAAATTCTAAATATTCAAAAATAATTTTGAGAAAAAGATTTAGATTTATTTTTGTATTTTCTGATTTATTATGAATTAAAATTGATTTAAAATGATTTAAAATCTAAGAAAATAGAAAAGAAATAGTAAAACAATTCCAGTCCGCCACTCTCACGCCTCATCACCCTCTGCCCTCGGCCGTCACTCTACAACCGCACTACACCCTGATTGAATGCTGGTACATCTTGGCTTACTTGACGCTTCATATCCAATCTTTTCTTCCAGTTCACTGCTCTACTGCTTATTTCTATAACACTTGAATAAAGCTGTTCTTAAGCTACAAAAAGCACCTTTCAGCTTTTCACTTCCTTTGAAAAAAATTTTAATCTCAGCAATCTCTTCTAGTATTGATATTTAGAATCCTCCATACAAACAAAAATCATATTTATTGATTGGTATATCTCGCCTATCCTTCCCACTATCTTGTCACCCCTACGCAATATTGTTAAATGCCTATTATTAAACAAATTGTCCAGAGATCTCTCCACCATGCAATCATCTCTCTACTAACGANTTTCTGATTTATTATGAATTAAAATTGATTTAAAATGATTTAAAATCCAAGAAAATAGAAAAGAAATAGTAAAACAATTCAAATAAATCTGATTTTTTATGGAAATTCTAAAATACAATACTAAAGATTCTGAGATAAAAACTTTTTCGAAAATAAGCTGAAAAGTGCTTATTTGAGCTTAAAAACAGCTTATTCAAGTGCTTATAAATAAGCACTTGAATAAAAACTATAAGAAATTGATACTGAACACTCAATATGCTCAAATTTACTCAAAATCATGCAATTCAGATCAAGTTGTATGCAGATTTAAGTACAAACAGCCAAAAGATGATGAAATAAGCACTAACATAAGCCAAAATAAGCACAGACCAAATCCATAAAGCACAAGACTGAAAACTATGCCTAACCACATTCAATGGAGCATAAAACAAGCAAAGAACCAAGATCCACAAGCCAAATGAAACAAAATCAGTCAACTCTAAAAATCAGCAAACACTCTAAATAGGCCTAAATTGCAGATCAAAATTAAGCACTCAGATAAGCAGTATACTACAATCTAGTTGGGGCAAAAGGACAACCACCAATCAGACTTTGAGAAAAACACAAAAGCCCTATCACAAAATATCCAATTGTACACTAATTTGACCAATGTTCAGCAATCAAAACTCATTTATCACTGCAAACCTTAGGCACTATATGCTGACTTTTTTTATAATCTTTGCACAGTTGACTTAATTGAACTTAATTCTACCCTAATGTGATCTACTTGATGTATTAAGCTAAAATGATATTAGATCAAGCTGAGTTACCTAACTACTTAACCATTTTAGTGACTAAGCTACTAGAAAACATCACATTTAACTGATTGGAAAGTTTTTAAGAGCATTTTGACTTTTAACTAGATGACTAACTGTTTATTTGCTAGATTTACTCTATCAGTAACCTATATGAGCCAACTAAACAAACTTAAACACCCAAAATTCAATCAATCACAGTAAGTTTCCTTCTACCAAACAGTCTCTTATTAACTGAATATAACTACCTCTTGTGATATAAAACTACAATCTACCACAATAATGCTCAAACCATATCAAATGACATCAGTAAAGATCAAAGCAACAAGTATTATCAGCTAGAACACACAAACATAAGAAATCACACATACACAACTAGACTCACTAATAATGAATGTAACAGTACAAAGCAACTCAAATAACTAAATCCTGAGCAATTAGATCTGAATGTAACAGTACATCAACATGAAACAAAAGTTTACACTAATTATGCAGCAACACTTGAATTTAAACTATTTAGAATGAATAAGGACTGAAAATTACAAATGAGAACTCACAACTTCAATTCTCAGCTATCTGAGAACCTCCACAAGCTAGCCTATCTTTAGGATAGGCTTAAATCTCATCTCTGCAATCATTCATCACCTCAGTACCAACATAAACCCAACATCACCATAACCTCAGTTAACTTTCGTCGCCTTTGGCATATAAAGGAGAAATTAAAACTGATTTGAGCTAAAACAAATTCTGACAAGAACTAAAATGCTAGAATGAAATTAACTAAACCACAACAAGCTTGTATGCAAGCTGATTTTAAAAAATTTGAAACATTATTTTTTATACTTTTAAGAGTTTTCTGAAATTTTTATAGTTTTTCTAATTTTGAAAACAGAAACTAGTGAAGTAAAGTTTAAGAGCTATAATAAGCTTCTGAGAAGCTGAAAGTAGACAGAAAGAAAGCTTATGAATCTTTCTAATATACCAAAAGCTACTTGAGAAGAGTAAATTGGCAAGTATTAAAGGAAAAGAGACTGAACTTTTTATTGAAACTTATGAAAAATATTACAAGAGAAGACTGAGATTACAAGTATTTTATAACTAAAAACTTTCTAGCCTAATTTCTACAGCATAACAGTACTAATTTTCTACACACCAAATGAGTAAAAATGACTGCTATATATAGGAGAAGTGAGAGTGAGGGGTGAGAAAATATCAGAAGCATCCAGAAACTCCAATTTCATCCATTCGATCAATCTGTGTTTCTTCAAATTCATCAGGACCCTTGGATCAAATTTATTGACGTGGCTCAACCAATGATAAGTCTTCAAACTGCCAAGTTGGCGATCCTTGGGTGCATCTTCTCACTCTGACATGTCAGCCGAATCCAATGCTCAAAGAATTACGTGTTCCCACCAATTAGACTCTGCCAAGTGTCCACGTGACTTAAGTTTACACGGATTTAATTTCTGACATGTTGTACGCACGTGATAAGTCTTCTAGAAGCACTAATGATTGGTAATGATTGGTTAATTGTTGTGAAATTGGGTAATTTTGTGATTGGTAAAATTAGGGTTCATGGGGAAATTGGGTTTTCTGGGTAAAGGTAAAAGAGGGGGCGGGAGTGTTTATGGGTAATATTTTATTACCTTTGACTTATTTGACCGTATGGTATGGTTGGGCCGGGTTATGAAAGATAGGGTTTGGGCCTTGCAAATGCTTTGGGCTGATGGGCTGGAGATTTATTTGTGGTTTTGGATTTAATTACACGGACCAGCTTTGATATTAAAGAGTGAATCCAAGGACTAGACATGTAATCTTTGAAACTTCAAGGGCTGATCTTGCCATTTTGCACAACTTCATTCAAGGACTTAATTTGGCAATTTATGAAAGTAGGAGGACCAAGGTTGACTTTTCTCCACTCAGCTTTGACTATGGAATCCCGGGCTTTGACCTTGTTGACTTTTTCCCGTCTCGTGCTCGTTTTTGATTGTTTTGATGTGTTTTGAGCCCGTATTTGCAATATCTATTCCTGCACAATCATAAACACAAAAACACGTATATCTTTGGCATTTGTTAGCGTTTTCGTTCTTTTTGGTCTTAAATTGGTAAATAAAAGATATGTGATTTAACACATATCATCATCCACCGGACCTTTACAATGAAAACAGTTGTAGTCGAGTGATGACATAAGAATTAAACATTAATGAGGGATGAGAAGATAGAATTAAACGTTTCAGAGGATAAGAAGATTATTTTGGGTTTTTTGAAAAACACATAAATTAAAACGAGACCAACTCCAAAAAGACAATTGTGAACTTAAACCAATAATCACAAACGTAAGGTTAACCTTTAAGGACAAACGCACAAAGGAGCGGGAGAGAAGAATGGATCTCTCACTAGGGCGAAGTTCGTTGGATCGCCCTATACCGTTTCGACTCCTCTTAAAGTTTGCTTATCGTTTAAAAGTTTTCCAAAACGCAAGTGATACAAAGGCAAGTTTTGATCTTTAGTTTGGGAACTTATTATGGTCACACCCCCAGTTGGGAAGTTTTCTGCCTTGGTTTTCGACGGTAAGATTTTATTGTTGTAATTATTAAACAAAGAAAATGGGAAAATCTTTTTGTGTTTTTAATCTTTTATAGATATAATACATATATGGAAACAAAAGAAAAATATTTTTGGTGTTTTATAAGTTTTTGAAAGCAATAACTTCTTGCGAAGGTTCTACAAGACTAATCGTCTAAACCTTTTCGAGACTTTTGACACACAGCCTCCCCGGCAGTAGCACCATTTGATTCGTTGTTTAAAATGTTATATCAAAAATACCAACAAATTGAGGTCAATGTTATCGTGAGGACAACAAGACGTGGAGAAATACAAGTAAACCCTTCGTGAAAAGGATTACCTCGTAAACTCATGCAATGTGATATTTTTAAGACCGGGAAAGTGATTTCCGGGGTCGTACCCCAACGAGGTGTGAATGGAAAGTTTCGAGAAAAGATCGAGATTAAAACCTTGTATGTTTGGTTGTGAAAGATTATTTGGTTTTGTGATACCTTAAATAAACAGAAATAACAAATTAACAAACGTAAAACGAAATAAACGCAACCTAAATGGGATTAACAAGCAAGGAATGCTAAGGGAGACTTAAAACTACCTAAAAAGCTACGGGAAACATGTTAGGAAAAACGGGAAACCCTAAAACACAATTTAAGTTAAACACGTGACGTTTATTAAAAACAAACGTCAACGCGCAAAATAAAACGCGAATTTAAAGCACGAAAGGTACTACGGGTTCACAAACAATTTTCTAACGCACTAAAAGACAAAAGAAAATTTTAGAAAAAAGAAAATTAAAAATTTGATAAAAATTCTAATTATTATGAATTAAAAATTAATTAACACAAATTAAATTCTAATAATTAATTTAAAAAACCTAATAATCTGAAATGTTTTTAATAAATTCTACAAGTGAAAACTAATTTAAAAAAAATATAAAAAGTTGGGGTGCAGTACAAAAATAAGCTAGAATAAGCTGAAAAGCAAAAATAAGCTTAAATGGAAAAAGTGGGTTAAATAAAAAACAAGGGAGAGTTATAACTGTAAGTCCCTAGGGCGCTTTTGGTAGTGAGTGTGGGTGTTGTGTCGTTTGGTATATGTTAGGAATACGTTTTTTCCTATAGAAGATTCTGTCACCCCAAGTATGTTAAAGCATTGTATAGCTCGTAGTATTTAATATAATAGTTAATACGTAGATTAGTTTATTTTATATTCGTGGTGTCGGGTCGGGTCTTTTACCCTCTGTCAGCCTGCTCCACAGCCTAGTAAAGGCATTCACTCCATTGTAAGTATAAATACCTTCTCCCACCAAAGGAGAAGGTTGGACCTTTTCACTTAGTAATATTATGCTCTTGGTTTTCTCTCTCTAAAAGGCTCCCAACTTCTACTTTCTCTCTCTACCTTTCTTACACCATTCGATCCATTAATCACAAATACCATACGTGTTTTAGTTTATGTGTATCCTACCATTGGTATCAGAGCCAGGTTTCATCTTAGGGCCTTGGATTCACGGATTTTGGTTGGTTTTTGTGGTTGTACTTGGTTAGAATAGTTTTTCTTGAAAAACACCTTGGTTTGATCTTTGTAGTGGTCTATGATGTGTTATGGTGGTACTTTCATGCTTAGGAGTGTTGTTGTTACATAGTTCTTGAGTTGGAATAGTCATATCTTGCATTGGTTTGGTGGTGTGAAGGATTTTAAAGTGTTTCAATCTAGCGATTAAGTCGTCTAGTTAGTTTTTCTTGGTAGCGATTAAGTACAATTGGTCAGCGATTAAATAGCAGCGATTAAGTTATCATTACTATTTTGGGACTACTGGACAAATCGCTAGACAGCGACTTGTTTGGACTGTTGTAGGTAGCGATTAAGTACGAAGTGTCTTGTAGTGTTCAACGATTAACTAATTCCAGCGATTAGCTTTTTAGCGATTAACTGGTTTTAGCGATTACTTTTCGTAGCGACTATCTCTCACCAGTGATTAAACTCTGTCTGCGTTTAACTAAATCCAATGATTAGCTTTTTAGCGATTAACTGGTTTAGCGATTACCTTGGGTCAGCGATTAACTTTGGGATCAGCGATTAAGTTTGGGCCAGCGATTATCTTTGGATAGCGATTAAGTGTGATTCAGCGATTAACTTTTGAACTTGTGGTGTTTTTTTTATGATTTGCTAAGTTTGAGATTTCTTTGATTAGTTGACTACTTGTGCTTCGGGAAACGTTGTAACTTAAGTCGTTTCGATTAATTTGAGTGTGATTTGACGTTGTAAGTTATTACTTACGGCTTGACTTATCACAATCGAATAGATTGTTACTTGATTTGTCTCAACTTGATTCCTAGCACAAAGTGTGACTTGTTTAAGCTCTCATTCTAAGTTTATATTGCATACTTCATCTTTCAGTTTTCTCTGTTGACTTTAGTAAAATCCCGGGAAAGAATTTATTTTTCGGTTTAAGTCACGAGTTGTAAAATCCCGTTAAAGACTACACCATGACTACTACGGCTTCTATTGATGATATCCAAGCTGCTGGGTCTGATACTCGACCACCCATGCTAGACAGAACTGACTATGAGTCATGGTCTCAAAGAATCCGTCTGTATTGTCAGGGCAAAGAAAATGGGGAGAACATTCTGAGATCGATTGATGAAGGGCCATTTCAAATGGGTACTACCAGGGACGTTATCTCCACTAGTGAAGATGGAACGGTCACCTTTGGAATTGACAGACCTCGTACTTACAATGACCTTAACGAAGCTGAAAAGAAACACTATGATGATGATATCCGAGCTTCCAACATTGTGATACAAGGGTTATCCAAGGACATCTACAAACTGATTAACTTCAACACTGAGGCCAAAGCCGTTTGGGACAATGTCAAAATGCCGCTAGCTGGTTCAGAACTTACCAGAGAAGATCGTGAATCTCAGTTGTATGATGAATTCGAGCACTTCAAAATGAATCCCGGTGAAAGCATCAATGACTACTATGTCAGATTCCACAAGCTTGTGAATGACATGAGAATGATCAGAATGACAATGCCCAACATCCAACTCAACTCAAAGTTTGTTAACAACATGTCACCAGAATGGGATCGGTTTGTCACAGCTGTGAAGTTAAACAAAGGACTCAGAAACACCAACTATGAACAACTCTATGCCTACCTGCAACAATATGAGAAATATGCCATGTATGACCGTCAGCTGAGAGAAAAATTTCATCCCTCAAATGATCCTCTTGCTCTAATCTCCAGTGTTCAGGGACTAAACCAATCCTCAACTGATTCAATCATCATCCTACTGCTCAAGCAACACAGAATCAGTCTTCCCTCGGTCAAACATCCATGCAACCATCAAGTGTCAAGACTAATCAACAAGACTCTAGGAATTATCACATTGACAAAAGGATTGATAATCTCTCCAACCAAGTCTCACTGTTGGTTCAACACTTCAGGAATACACTTTCTCAAACCAACAACCAACTCAGAACCTCGTCTAACCCACGTAATCTTTCTGTTGTGGAAGATGGGCGTGTTGTGGTTCAAGGAAGGCAAAATGTCTGGGGAAATGCTCAGAATAGGATGGGGAATGGTAATCAAGGGCAAGGAAGACAACCCAAGTGCTACAACTGTGGTGGGTTAGGTCATATTGCAAGGAACTGCAGTCAACCAAAACATCCTCAGAACTCGGATTACTTCAAGGATAAGATGTTGCTGATGCAAGCACAAGAGAATGGAGTTTTGCTGGATGAGGAGCAACTGCTGTTCCTTGCAGGTGATGAGGGGAATTCTTTTGATGCCGATGTGGATGATCAACCAGTTTAGGATCTTGCTCTCAACGACCCAAACATCTTCCAGGCTGAAGATTGTGATGCCTTTGATTCTGATGTTGATGATGAGCACACTGCACAGACCATCTTCATGGCCAATCTTTCATCTGCTGTCACATCGCCACAACAATCGGGATCTCCCAAATCATCCATCATTTCTGAGGTACTCAAATTGTATGACACATATGAAACATGTGCTGTTCCAAAGATTCTCAATGAAGTACATCAGACTAGTGTTGTCACGCCAGATGATGTTGAATTGAAAAACAACAATGTTTCCTCAAAACAACAACATGTGGATGACAACAAAGAATCTGATGAACCTAGTAGAGCATTTTTCGATACATATGTTGATAATGCGATGCACAAACAAAGGACTCATAACGATGTAAAACACTCAGACTGTTGATTCAAATACTGCTGATATGGGTAATAGCAATGTTATCCCATATGAACAATATATGAAACAAAATGCCGAATCCGTTTTACCAAATGATGACTCCTCTGTTGATAATGACATGAGTGAATTTGATGAATACACTGCTGTTATACCTGATGATACCGTGACCACTAGGATTAAAATTCTTAAAGATCAGGTGAATATGTATCAACAACGTGCAAAATTTGAGTTAACAGAACGTGAGCAGCAAATGGATTGGCAAATGTGTGCATTGATGATTGTGTAACTACTCATCATTTTTGTCCCATTTAAACTGCAAAAACAATTGAAAACATAGCAAAAATGCCAAATATATGTTTGTTTTTGTGTTTATGATTGTGCAGGTACGAATATTTTGAAAGGTGGACAAAATCAAAGAAAACGTAACAAAACCGAGCACGTTATTGGAAAGAGCACGAAAGTCCGAGTTTATCGATAATTTTATTTGGAGCATCAAGGCAAAAGAAGAGAAATTTCAAGATTATTTATTTCAAGGACCAATGAATTAAACATAAAGAACGATGAGGGACCAAAGGTGTTTAAATCATATAAAGCTTAAAGAATACAAGGACCTAAATTGAAGGCCAGGGGTATAAAGTAGCAAATCTACTCAAAGTTGAAATAAATTCAACCTTCTAGAAGGTGGGTCCCACTACTTTTGATGATAGCAATCTTGTTTCTTTTGGTTTGTAAACATACGAAAAAAAAAGAGAAAGAAGAAAGAATGAATGAGGACAATGACTTTTGTGTCCGCCCACTATCAACAAATATCAATGATGCAGCCAATCCCATCGTACCACGTGGCCTAGCTATCACAAATTATATCTGGATGCCTTGAAAGTTAGTTGTCAAGTGGAGCAAAGGAAACCGCCTCAATTTTTGCTATAAATAGAAGATCCAACGATTCATGAAGCATTCCTTCACATTTTATTTTTCAAACACATAAGTTTTTCTTTTATGAAGTAGTAGTGGTTTATTTCTTTTAGCTTACTTGAAGTAGCTTGCTTTGTAATCAACTCTCTTTATCAATCAAGTTTATTTATCTTATGAAGTTTTATTAAGCTTGTTCCTTTTGTTAAGTTTAAATTTATTTCCTTGCAATCTATCTTTCATCTAATTCTTCTTTATTTATTTATTTAATCTTTAAAGTTTTCAAAATATTTATAAAAAGAATGTGAAATAAAGAGTTTTTATGATGGTGTAGGTGTAAAATATTTTTTTACACATTGGTCACACACACTCTTATTCACATCTTTCTTTTTATAAAGTTTTTGTGTTTTTAATTTATTGTTATTAGTAAAAAAAATATATATATTGTTTTAGTTATTTAAATTTTTATTTTGCTTGTTTTAAAATCTTTATATTTTTAAATCTTTGACCTTAATACCCAAATTAGTTTACTTTTTGTAGACATATCTCCTTGACAGAGTTCGGTGGTTAAGATTTATTCTATTAAGATTAGTTTGTCTTTCTATTTTTCTTTCCTTTTGTTTAGTAATTATTCTAGTTTTAATACTAGTCCGATTATTCTAGTTTTAATACTAGTCCAATCCATTCTAGTTTTAATACTAGTCCTAGTAATTTAGCTTTTTATATTATCGCTTATTTATTGTTATTTTAAGCGTATTGATTATTATCGTTGTCATTAGCATAGATTTTATTAAAGTTTGCATCTTTATTGTTTGTTTTGAAATTTTCATATACTTTAGCTTATTGTCGATTTATATAAGGGAATATAAGTTCTTCACTTGGGTGATCGGCTTAATAGCCTTGATTGCTTTCTTCCTTATTCACTTTAAGCTTTAGTATTTAAGCTTATTTAAATAAAACTTGTATTTGTAATCTAGATTTATAAAATTATTGTTATTGTTTATTTCATCATTTTAGCTTGCTTGTCCTAACTCTTATGTCTTATTCTTATCACAATCTACCGCTAAGGCCGGAGCTTAAAGGTCTTATAAGCTTAAAAATCATTAAAGTTTACAACCTCAATAACTTTTATTAAGTTATTTAGTTAATAAAGCTTTAAACTTTATTTAACTAATTAGCAAAATTAAAGTTAATAAGGAAATAAACTTTAATAATTTATTTAGTTTATAAGATTGGGTGGTAATTCTCTCGTATAAATCACCGGGTCTCATTCTCTTTGCTTTTTATCATTTTTAGCTTATATATTTAGTTTAATATTATGTTTGATTATTCATATTATGCTTGTTAAGTCTTTTTATTATCATATTCTTAGCTTAATATTCATCGTCATTAGTTGCAGTTTGCCATTTAAATTATTTTCCATAGTTATTAACTAGTTTTTAATTAATAATAAATACATTAAAAAGTCTAAAAAAAAATATTTTCTTTTTCCTAAAATTTTCTTTCATCACTAGGATCATAAAAAAAGTAATCACTCATACCCTTTTCTTGTTCAAATCACATGATCAAAAATTCGTCTTATTACAGATTTCACACCTCGTTGGGATTAAACGACCCGGGGAAACACTAAACTCCAGGGAGATTTTGTCTTAAATAGTTTGACTTTTATTACGGTTGACCATTCACCAGTGGTTAGCTTGTGTAATAAACCTGACTGTTTGGGACGAATCATGCATACATTACCGAAAGAAACTTAAAGGAAGAAGCATTAAGAATGGAAATAAAATCTTTACACAATCAAGTTGATCAAACTGTTAAGCAAAAATAGGAGATTCAGGAAAGTGTGACCACACTTAAACTAGATTTTCAAAGTAAAAAAACTAAACTCTTAAGTGACTTTTCCAACTTAAAAGCCTTAAAGAACAAGCTTGAAAATAAATTGTACACATGATTCGCTAAAATCAATATATAATATTATAATATCCAAGAAATACGCTAAAAATACGTATTCCCGAGTCGTTCAGTGAAGGTGTGAATGGAAATTCGATTTCCGAGACGAAAACGTGTAGTGAAAATAAAAATTAAAAGGCAAATGAGATTATTAACTACGAGAAATGAAACAGCACTTAGAAACACGTAATCAAGCAAGTACAATAAGCAAACAAACACGTAATTCCTAAAACGCAACTAAAAACTTAAAACGTGCGAATTAAAATCCTAAAACGCGACTAATTAGTGAAATCCTAAAATAAAAATCCTAAAAATATATAAAAAATATTTTTTTAAGCTAAGAATGATAAAAGAAAATTTTAGAAAAAAAGAAAATTATTTTTTTGGCTTTTTGTTTATTTATTACGATTTAAAAACTATAGAAAAGAAAATTAATGATTAAAAATAGAAAATAAAAAGTAAAAAATCTATTTTTTTTTAAAGTATGATTTGATGAAAAGAAGAAAAGAAAATTTTAGGTAGTATAAAAAGCCCACGAATAAGCTTGTAATAAGCTAGACAGTGGCTTATGGCTTAAAAAGTAACTAAGGTATAAAAGGAATTAATAAGGAAGATTAGTACGCAACACTTGAAAGGGGCAGATGGTATTGGTGTGTGATGTTAAATTTCTATCCAAGGGGTTTGGGGCTCGAATCTTACCCATCCCTTTTTACCAAATATATATATATTTTTTTTCTTTTTGCAAAATTATTAAACTAATAAAAATGAAAAACGTTTATGAAAACTAAACTTGTGAAAAACTTTTAATAAGCTTGTACAAGCTTATGAAACCAACAGTGAGTCAAAAAGTAACTTCAAAAGAGATTTAAAAAAAAAAGAAATGCAAAAGCTTAAACCAAAAAGGCAATAAGCAACTCCTAAAAGCTAATACTAGATTAAACTAGTCCAGGAAACAAAAGAATAGCAAACAAGCTCAGAGAAAAAGCAAACAAGCTCAACACAAATCAATAATTCACAGTTTACTCTGAGTCACTTTTACTGATGATAAAAGTCCACACAAAAAGCTCAATTAAGCAGTGAAAATAAGCTGTTCAGACCAAAATAAGCACAGATCAAAAGAGACAGCTGGTTGAGCTAGTATTTTTCCCACAAATCAGACACTAAGCTCAGGTAATAAAGAAGCTATGAGCTTATGAACTTGGGGCTTAAGGACTGTGGTCAGTGTACAGAGCAGATATGGGCCAAGATATGCTACTTTGAACAAAGATTCAAGCAAGCAAATGTGAACCAAATCTAGTTTTTCTTTTTGATTCTAAGAAACAAGCAACCAAAATACTAACAACAATCAAATTCAATTTAGAAACAGTATTAAGTCCACAAAGCGATCTAGAATATCTGTCCAAAACTGAGTTCAAGGTTCTTTTTGACTTTTTGATTTCTTATGAACTTTGACCAAATTGAATTATGAATGCCCTAATCTCACTGATTATGTTGTAACAAGCTAAAATGCAACTGAATAAAGCTACTAAAACTACTTATGCAACAAATTATATGATTATGCAAGTCTATATTACCAATAGATAACTGTCCAAGGATTTTAAAAATTAATTTGACTTTTTATCTCTTGACCTTCTGTTTTTATGCTAGAATTACTCTAATATGATCCCTAGTATGATGTCTAAACCTATTATACCTACTGAATCTCAAATTATCACAGACTATGAAATGATCCAAACACTCCTATACTTACTACTTATCACTACAACTAGAAGATAAAAACTTCTAATCACCACAACTATTAACCAATTCAGTCCCTAATGATCAAACAACTGTGAATCAATCAACAATCAGCAGCAACAAATCACTAATATAGAACCTCAGTAGAACAATGAGTAGTATAACAGTCAAAAGATGTGAGACTTGAACAATACCAATAAACAAATATAGATCAAAAGGAGTAAACAACTATCACTACCAGCAACTAAATATCAAACAAATACCAATCAAATAGTAACAAACTCAAATCAACAGATCTAGACTATATTTTTCAGAGGAACAAAAAATCTAGAAAGAACTCACAAATTACTTCCTCCTCAGCCACAATTGAGGAGGTTCACTAAGCTTGCCTGTCTTTAGACAGGCTAGGAGCTTCCCTTTCCTCCCCTAGACTATCAATCCACCTTCTGAATAA
>LBNU01004831.1:0-11646 GCA_014162995.1 Artemisia annua | reverse complement strand
ACGAGCACGAGAGTCTTCAAAAATCGGGGTAAATCCTGAACATACACAAACAACCACGAAAACACGAGAAATGGAAGAGGTCGCCCCTCCTCACGTCACTTATTAGAAAATAGAAAAGAAAAAGATAGATAGATAAGCATGGGTTGCCTCCCATGAAGCGCTTTGTTTTTGATTACCGAGTCACGTAGCTTGACTCGATCCCCGAATTCAATTGTCCTTGGGGAAAGTTTGGAGATCCGGGACAACCATGGGTGGTATATCCCCTCCGAAGTAATGTTTGAGACGATGACCGTTCACCTTAAAGTTGGGACCATTAGATTGAGCTAACTCGATGGTGCCATAAGGAAAAACTTGGGTAACGGTGAACGGTCCTGACCAACGGGTTTTGAGCTTGCCCGAGAAAATCTTCAATCGAGAATTGTAAAGAAGGACTTGATCACCAACGTTGAAAACGCGGTCTTTGATTTTGGAATCATGAATCCTCTTGGTTTTCTCTTTGTAGATCAAAGAATTCTCATAAGCTTGATCACGAAGTTCGGTTAACTCATTTAATTGAACTTTACGATGATCACCCGCGGTTTTGAGGTCGAAATTAGCATGTTTCAAGGCCCAGTAGGCCTTATGCTCTAATTCAATGGGCAAGTGACAAGCCTTTCCATACATCAACTTATAAGGAGTATACCCGATGGGGGTTTTGTAAGCGGTGCGGAAAGCCCATAATGCATCATCTAACTTGTCGGCCCATGAAGCACGGTTTTCTCCTATGGTCCTCTCTAAGATACGTTTCAAACCACGATTGGAAACCTCAACTTGACCGCTCGTTTGCGGGTGATACGCGGTAGAAAGACGATGGGTAACTCCATATTTAGACATAACTTTGGCGAATTGGTCGTTACAAAAATGAGTACCGCGATCACTTATAATAGCACGAGGAGTTCCAAATCGGGAAAATAAACTCTTCAAAAACTTCACAACAACTCGGGCGTCATTGGTGGGGAGCGCCTTTGCTTCAACCCATTTCGACAAGTAATCGACGGCCACGAGTATATACTTATTCCCTCGAGAAGACGGGAATGGTCCCATAAAATCAATACCCCAAACGTCAAAGATTTCACAAACTTGAATCACATTTTGCGGCATCTCATCTCGTTGTGAAATTTTTCCTTGACGTTGGCATGAATCACACGACTTCACCAAGTTATGTGCATCACGGTATATCGTCGGCCAATAGAAGCCGGAATCAAACACTTTCTTTGCGGTGTAATTGGCACCATGATGTCCCCCCGTGGGTCCATTGTGGCATGCCATAAGAATGTTCTCGGCTTCCTTGCCATAAACGCACCTCCGGATCACTTGATCCGCACAAATTTTAAACAAGTAGGGGTCGTCCCAAAAATAATGTTTAACGTCTTTAAAAAACTTGTTTTTTTGTTGGGACGACATCCCTTTCCGAACGAAATTCCCCGCATGGTAATTCGCAAAGTCGGCGAACCATGGGGTATTTGGGTCATGAGATAAACTCCCAAGTGTCTCGAGAGGAATTGACTCATTAATCTCCTTTTTCTCGAGAACACTTTGATGGGGATTTTCAAGTCGAGACAAATGATCGGCGGCTAGGTTCTTCGCTCCTTTCTTGTCTCGAATTTCGACTTTGAATTCTTGAAGAAGAAGAACCCACCGCATCAATCTTGGCTTGGCGTCTTGTTTAGTCATTAAGTATTTTAAGGCCGAGTGATCCGTATACACTATGCATTTTTGCAAAAGAAGGTAAGGTCGAAACTTTTCAAAGGCATAAATGACGGCTAACATCTCTTTCTCCGTAGTTGTATAGTGAGATTGAGCTTCGTTCATTGTTTTACTTTCATAGTGTATCGGTTGAAAATATTTGTTCTTTCGTTGCCCCAAGACCACTAATCCTCAACTGATTCAATCATCATCCTACTGCTCAAGCAACACAGAATCAGTCTTCCGTCGGTCAAACATCCATGCAACCATCAAGTGTCAAGACTAATCAACAAGACTCTAGGAACTATCACATTGACAAAAGGATTGATAATCTCTCCAACCAAGTCTCACTGTTGGTTCAACACTTCAGGAATACACTTTCTCAAACCAACAACCAACTCAGAACCTCGTCTAACCCATGTAATCTTTCTGTTGTGGAAGATGGGCGTGTTGTGGTTCAAGGAAGGCAAAATGTCCGGGGAAATGCTCAGAATAGGATGGGGAATGGTAATCAAGGGCAAGGAAGACAGCCCAAGTGCTACAACTGTGGTGGGTTAGGTCATATTGCAAGGAACTGCACTCAACCAAAACGTCCTCAGAACTCGGATTACTTCAAGGATAAGATGTTGCTGATGCAAGCACAAGAGAATGGAGTTTTGCTGGATGGGGAGCAACTGCTGTTCCTTGCAGGTGATGAGGGGAATTCTTTTGATGCCGATGTGGATGATCAACCAGTTCAGGATCTTGCTCTCAACGACCCAAACATCTTCCAGGCTGAAGATTGTGATGCCTTTGATTCTGATGTTGATGATGAGCCCACTGCACAGACCATCTTCATGGCTGATGAGACGAAAAATGTTACGTTTTTATGGGTCGGTTTGAGTCCTAATTCGTATGTTTTTGGTTTGGATTTCACCCAAAGTCGTTTCTTTTCTCATTTTAGGTACTTTTGAAGGGAAAATCACAAAAGAAGCATTTTCGGGCGTTTTCGGAGTGAAAAAGTGCGGAAAACAACAAAAACTCAAAAGACCTTGAAGATTACTGAAGGTGACGCCGTCACACTCTAGTAAGTGACGCCGTCAGGAACAAGTGAAGTCCAGAAGTGGAAAAAAGACTCGTGACGATCCAGAGAGTTCGTAGTGTAAATTGTGACGCCGTCAACCAAGGCCGTCAGATCTGGAACCAGCAATTATGACCACGTCAATCAAGGCCGTCAGGAAACCCTAATCGCCGAGCTGACGACGTCACCTATTGGGCTGACGCCGTCAGCCCGCGTTTTCTATATATATAGAACGTTTTTTCTTATTTTGAGAGGAATTTTGGAGTGGAGAACTTTAGGGTTAAACCCTAGTACGTGTATTACAGACCTTAGAGGGTATCCTAACCCCTCTAACTTGCATGTTTAATCCAAGATAAGTCTTTATTCATACAATATGTCTATGTGTTGTGTGATATATGCTTGTGCTTGTCTTTCTTTCAACATGCTAGGCTAATTTACTTTGTGTTTGCTTAGATCTAATGAAACCTAACCATTGATTATCATGTGATGTGTATGTTGTGATTGTGTTTGGGTGAATGTTTCATCTACGTTAGACTTGAGAAAACTGGCTAACCTCCTATACGGTAACAAGCTTGAACGTCTTAAGAAACGTGAATCGTATGTGCGTTAATCGATTTTAAGGTAGTATTTCATGCATAGGTTGCTATCGGTGAGCTCATGATAGGATGCTTGACGTATCGTCATAGAGTGAGGTAGGAACTGATCGAGGCAAACTAGCTAGTGAAAGCAAGAACCTCGGGTCGTAGTCCCAACGAGGGTTGAAATCGATCTAGTCACTCGAGTCGTGAGTTATGTGAAGTGAATTGGTTTAAAAGATGTGATTTGGTTTTAGTTATACTACGAGAGATTGTTAAAGACTTAAATGAAATAAAGAACGAGATAAGGAGAAATAAGTTGAACGATAAAAGTAAACATAAATCTAAGTGATACGCAAAAGAAATGAAATAAGAAAGAAATAAAGAAAATGTTTTTGGAGTATAAGTTTTAATTAACGAAAAGAAAAGATTAAACTATAGAAAGGTTTAAAGATTAATCGACTAAAGTTAACGAATAAGAGAAGTAAGTAAAATAAGTTGTAATAAAACTAAAAAGGTTTAAAGAAATTTCGGCAGAGTAACGTTTAGAAATTACAGAAATAACCCTCACTCGATTAACGATGAGGTGAACAAAAGCCAACCCGCACTACTAGAAAAAGGTCTATCCTTGATTCGCATTTTATGACGCACGCTTAAAGATGACGCGCATATAGAAGAGTCATAAAATAAGAGTCATAACGAGTAGATTTTTTACCGGGGATGACTCGTTTTTAAAAGCGTCATAACCTGGGGTCATAATCAGTTAAAATTTTGCATGCTTGATGACGCTCGTTTTGATTCGTCCTAAAGAGGGGTCATCTCCTTCGTTTTTTTTATTTTGGCCAAAAACAACTTCCCCGCTTTTCTACCTAAGTCTTCCCTCTCAAACACAAATTTTATCTCAAAAAACTCAAACACTCCCGCCCCCCGCCCCCCCCCTCTCAAACCCTTCTCAGTTACCCAAAACTCTCAAACACTCCCCCCCTCTCAAACCCTTCTCAGTTTCCCAAAAATCAATTTGCCTTAATTTCCCATCTCATCAGTTTTGCCCTAATTTCCCATCTCATCAGTTTGAAAGGTATTATCAATTTAATTTAATTAGGTTATAAAATCAGTTTGAAAGGTGTTTTATTTAGGTTATTATCAATTTATTTTGGTGGTGAGTTGTTGCTTTTTTTGGGTCATACGTCACTCGAGATGATATTTCTCAAGATTATGAGCTTGTTTGCGCTAATTTCAGTAAATGTTACTGTTAGTTTGTTTATATTACTGGAACTAGTCACCAGTGACTGAAAAAGAAGTCGCTCTTGTCTTACTCTTATCGGTCAACACCGTGAGCTTGTTTTAGTTTGTTACAGTAAAATATATGTTAATTGAGTTTTCTTTTGAATTTAATGTGTTGATGCTGTTAGTTATAGTCGTCTTAAATCTTCACCGGAGGTATTTTTTATTTGACAATATTATCTACTTAAATTGTCTAATGTCTAAACGTATGAAGTTATCAACGTTCATGAGCTTGTTTATGCGTGAAATGAATTCGAGATTGAATGTCATATGCTGCTATTGCTCCCTTACTTTTAGTGATTGGTTAGTGTTCAAACAGGATGCGAGGCTACATTTGGCTCATTGCATTTGACTAAAATTAGATATTGGAACACTGAACACGTCTATGCGGTGTCATGTAACAAATGGTTCAATTCTTATTAAAAACACTGTGATATGGTCACTGCTTGATCTTTACAGAAAGGGGGATTTTTTAGAAACATATGCATACTCTCTTCGTAAAAACACTGTGATATGGTTAATACAAGAAAACATTTAACATTTAACATTCATTTTATTTATCTTTTGGTTTTGCGTGTTCTTTTTGATACTTGAAACTCAATTCTCACAGTGACATGCCCATGAATCTTGGTTATTTGCATCCAGAAAGAAGCTAATATACAAAAGCTTTCGAGAAGATCAAGAGATGAAAACCAGTATTCAAATGCTGATGATCAAAATGGTGTTAAAAATGCAGAACAACCCCAATCAACAGCCTTCAAGTCGTTTGGTACGCAGAGAAAAAATGCAAAAGGTTTTATGGGTACCTTGAAGGATCAACAGGTATCGAGGGATCTCAATTTCATTATTTGATTATTTTACTTCTCGATGGGACAAATAGTTAGATTAATGGCAAATGTCGCATTCTATTATTGTGCAAACTTTTAGCTGTAACTTAAGTTCCATACAGTGTGCTACATATATATGCCCTTAGAAAACCGCTAGCATTGTCACATATATACCTTCGACATCTTCATTGATATATTAGTGATTACTAGCTTTTACTGGCTTGGATATTTAGAAAGAATGATTTGTTGCTACTTTTTTATTTGCCGTGCAAGCAACTTAAAAAAGAATTAAAGTTGACTCTCCTTGGACTGCGGTCACTGACAGGCTGCTTTTTATCATTCTGTTACCCAATTGATTTCTCCATTTTAATTAAGCAACCACATTTGTATTATTCTGTCCAAGGTTCATTGTCCAGGCTAGTTTTTCTGTCCCCTATTAGCTGAAAAAGTGATGCCTAATTTGCTGCACGCTTAACCACCTTCTCTTTTCCAGGCCGAGACTACTCAAATTCAAGATGCTTCTTTTCTAAATGCGGTTGTGAAGATAATTTAATATGCAAATCCTCTTTAGATTTTCATACCAAACCCTGCATAGATAGTATGACCAGGTCAAATATTACAGAATACATTTGGTTATGCCGCCTGCATCCAAAAAATAGTTTCTCTTTTGCAACAAGAGGAAAATTCCTTGGATTCTTTTGTGTGTGGCTTGATCACCAAAACCTCAGTTGTCTAATTGGGTTTGGAACTAATTAAAAAGTGATGTATCTCATTTGATTTGGGATAAAGGGTGTCTATTTGCGTGTAGATTGTAGCAGTTTATGCCAGTACCCTTGTCATTCTCACTGCCACCATGGTTAGATTCTAACATCGTTGTTTCTTTCTTAGGTTTACTGTACTCATACTGCACCTGATTATTCCCTTCCTTGGCAAAAGCAAAGACAATATACAAGTACAGGAAGGCAAGTACCAAATTCCTTTCCAAAATAGTGCTTCTAGGAGTTGCAGTTCATATAAAAATTGTTGTCATTATACCCTATGTTCATAGTCAAGTGTTGTTTCTCATTGCAAGTCTGTAACATATGCAGTGCTTTCATGATTGGCGATGGAAAGCTTTTGACAAATGCCCATTGTGTTGAACACAACACACAAGTAAGTTAGTGCACTATCAAACGTTGTTTCTCATTTTGACAGTGATATTTTGTATCATATAGCCTGATTACTGAGAATTTGTACATAACGTGAAACATTCCTGTATTTAGTTGTACTTTGCAGTCAAAGTTAGCCAGCCAAAACGTTGCCTGCAGCTGCTTAGTTATAATTAAACTCCATAGTGGATAGGAGTTACACATGAGTACATGACTATATATTAGTGTATTACATTTGTCTTAGTACATGAAAAACTTGTAAAGCCAACATGCTTTTTACATTTTGAGTCTTATCATCTGGCTTACATGTTTCTTACGTTGAAAAAATATTTTTAATGAGAGCAACATCTTGTCCATGGAAGGCAAAGAAGATATATGAAGTCTTGCATGTTATTTTGATGCATTGTATATTTAAGAAAATGTCTTCTAAATTCTGTTGGTCAATGTCACAGAAGAGTTCAGTTTTCTTATTACTCAGCATCATTATATTCATTGTTTGCAGGTAAAAGTCAAGAAAAGAGGGGACGATACCAAGTATGTGGCTAAGGTATTCTTATTAATAGGTTATTGAAGTAACCTTCTGAATCTGGTGTGATAATTCTTTGGCACTAACAGTATTTTGTTAGTTCCTATGCAATAGATGTCGTTTCTTATGTTATTTAACTATTATCAACATTTTACTTCACAGGTTTTAGCTAAAGGTATGGAATGTGACATAGCTTTGCTTTCAGTGGAAAATGAGAAATTCTGGAAAGGAGCGGAGCCACTACAGTTTGGCCATTTGCCTCGTCTTCAGGTCAATTTTTTGCACACTTTGAACCCTCCCTAAAAATTGACTGAAGTCACTGAACTAACTATGAAACAGAATAAAAGAACAGACATTTTTTTTGTGATATGTGTTGTAACTATAAACTTGTTGTCTACAGGATCCAGTAACTGTTGTAGGGTATCCACTTGGTGGAGACACAATTTCAGTGACCAAGGGGGTTGTATCTCGAATAGAGGTTTGTACTACAACATGCTATGGTTATAACTTTCAATCACCTGAAGTTCCCTTAAATCCTTTTATATGCAATGTATATGTAGTTTACTTTTTTTTTGGTGAAATGGTGAAGTATATTACTCCCAAAACTATATATGGACAATATAACAGTTTGAAAGGTGTTTACTTTTATATCAATTTATTTACTTTTATATCAATAAAACAATTTATTTAGCTCTTAACTGCCCTAATAAGCTTAGCAATAAGCTTACAATATAACAATTTATTTAGCTCTTAACTGCCCTAATAAGCTTAGCAATAAGCTGAGCTTAATTTGAGTTCATTTTGGCTTTGCTAGTTAGTTCAATGGTGCTTAAGTGAGTTCCTATGAGTTGGTCTGCTGTGGAGTAGTCTTGCTCAAATTTTGCGCCAAATTCCTAATCTGCTACCACAGATTGTTTTGCAGCAATTAGTTATCTGCACTGCTGATCTAGGATCAAAATTGGCTTATCGTATCTGCTTTAGGTCCTACTTTTTGGAATATAGGGAGGTTAGGTAGGGGTCTTTTGGTGCATAATATGGTATTTGAGTTTAATCAGCTTAACTGATCTGCAAATAAGCCCATATACCCTGTGCAGACTATTCGATCTTGTTAATCAACTGTAGTTGCATCATTTACAATTTGTGTTTCTTGTGTAGTGTCCAACTCAGCCCGAGAGCACCGAATGTGGGTACTACGTATTGAAGTTTATGAAGGAAATAGTGAAACATGGAGTTCGGGTTCTCGAAAATGACAATGTAAGTAGTTAATATTGTTTTAAGTAGTGAATTATAACTGTTTCTAAAATGCTGTTTTATTTGACTAGATTGGTGGTGATAGCAATGACTACACGGATGCGGATTTCGACGATATTCGAGAAGAATGGGCAATTTATGTGTCGAATTTCATTTTTAGGTAGAAATCGTGTTGTTAGCAACTAATTTTAACTAAATTATCGGTCTAGTACTTTGACCTGAATTGTTATGTATGAATTGGTAACGCATTGTTTTGGTTATATATGAAATGCGTTAATTTGGTACAAATTATCAGGTTTATTGTCATTATTTATATTTATATATATTTATTTATATAAAATCAGGTTTTAATTAAAAAACAGGAAAAATAAAAAAAAATGATTTAATAGTAATGACTCGCAAAAACATATGTCATAAAAGTGTGTCATAAAAGTTAGTCAAAATACTTTTAAATTTAATGACACGCAATGTGGGTCATAAGGTGGGAGTCATAATGTTGTAAAGGGTAATGACACGCATCGTGGGTCATAAGTGCGTGTCATAGCAGGATGACGCACAAATGCGAGTCACGAGGCTTTATGACTGGGCTTTCCTTGACGCGCATTTGTGCGTCATAAAGGCTCTTCTTGACACGCATTGCGAGTCAAGGATAGACCTTTTTCTAGTAGTGCCGGCTTATAAGAAAAATAAAACTCGACACAAGATAAACTAGAAACTAGCAAACTAAGATGAAACTCACGCTAAACGACGCTAAATGACCATACTTGCAAAAGAAAGTGACACCATACTCGCAAACTTTAAAACTCATACTCGCAAGACCTAAAATACCCATACTCGCAATATTTAAAATGATACTCGCAAGTTCTGAAATACCATACTCGCAAGAATTAGAAACATGATACTCGCAATGGTTGCTACCATACTCGCAAAACAATATTGATACTCGCAAAAACTCTAGAACGAAGCCATACTCGCAAAACAATGAACCATACTCGCAAGATAAGTTCCCTTACTCGCAAGACTAGGATTGCCAAGATGATACTCGCAATCAAAAATTGCTTACTCGCAATGAACAGAAAAATGATACTCGCAATTTTTAAAAACCATATTCGCAAAAAGGTAAAAAAATCTTCATACTCGCAAGACCATTAAGCTTACTCGCAAAACCCTAAAACAAAAACACCAAACTCGCAAAATACTATTTTGGACACTGGATGATTTTTGTACGTAATTCTAATGATTAAATCTAATAAAAATCAATGAAAACTTAATAAGGAACAAGATTTAGACACTAAATAAGCTACCAAATAAGCCAACGAGCTCAAATAAGCCTAAACCATTATCATAAGGCACGAAAACAAATTCTCATGCAAAGGTGGTAGAGGACTTATAGAAGCTTTTGTAAGAATGATAAGAAACAAAATAAGCTTGAAAGATTAGAAGAAGTAATAAGATTAAAAGACCAAATTAAACTATGAAAGATTTAAGACACCAAAATAAGCTTGCATTAAATAAAATTACACTAAGACATGGAAATAAGCTAACTTCTAAAAACTAAAAAACTCCCCCTCTAAAATGAAGCTAGGAGGTGGTATTTAAGGGAGCAATGGATGCTTCCTTGTTTACAACTTGAACACTTAGCCCCCTAAACTTCCATATTTCGTGAATACTAAGCGTAAACTAGAGATACAATGCTTTTAAACTATCTAAAAATGCGACTTGAGTCCTTGTAACTTTGAGGTGATGTGTTGACGAGCTTTCCAAAGATCTTCAATAGTATAAAAGTGATCACTTGCTCGGATTTAGAAGGTTTTAGCTCAAAAATCATCTTTGAGCTTGATTAAGCGTCTCTTTTACTTTCTTGAGCCTTTGAGAAATAATTCGTCTTCACGGGCTTTTCACAAGAGATTTCATCTTTTACTTGACTTTAGAACTCTTTTCCACATCTCGTGCTCGTTTTAGGCTTTTAGGTTGCTTTTCATGTTGTTTTTGCAATATCCTTACCTGCACAAGTCATAAACACAAAAACACGATATCTTTGGCTTTGAATGTTAGTTTTTGGTCTAAAATAGTCTAATAATGGTGAATAAAAGGTATGTGAATAAGCACATATCAGGAACTTATAGAGTTAGGGAATTGAACGCACTCCCTACGACTTGTTAGGAATACACCCGTCATCCACGCAAACTCAACATACTAATTACATGGTAAAAGATATGTTGAAGTTTATGAAGGAAATAGTGAAACATGGAGTTCGGGTTCTCGAAAATGACAATGTAAGTAGTTAATATTGTTTTAAGTAGTGAATTATAACTGTTTCTAAAATGCTGTTTTATTTGACTAGATTGGTGGTGATAGCAATGACTACACGGATGCGGATTTCGACGATATTCGAGAAGAATGGGCAATTTATGTGTCGAATTTCATTTTTAGGTAGAAATCATGTTGTTAGCAACTAATTTTAACTAAATTATCGGTCTAGTACTTTGACCTGAATTGTTATGTATGAATTGGTAACGCATTGTTTTGGTTATATATGAAATGCGTTAATTTGGTACAAATTATCAGGTTTATTGTCATTATTTATATTTATATATATTTATTTATATAAAATCAGGTTTTAATTAAAAAACAGGAAAAATAAAAAAAAATGATTTAATAGTAATGACTCGCCAAAACATATGTCATAAAAGTGTGTCATAAAAGTTAGTCAAAATACTTTTAAATTTAATGACACGCAACGTGGGTCATAAGGTGGGAGTCATAATGTTGTAAAGGGTAATGACACGCATCGTGGGTCATAAGTGCGTGTCATAGCAGGATGACGCACAAATGCGAGTCACGAGGCTTTATGACTGGGCTTTCCTTGACGCGCATTTGTGCGTCATAAAGGCTCTTCTTGACACACATTGCGTGTCAAGGATAGACCTTTTTCTAGTAGTGAGAGGAGTTAAGAACACGACCTTCGTGAAAATAACGTGACTCAACGTTTTTGTATTGGTCAATAAACTCTTGACATGTGTAAGGTTTAGATGAGAGTTCAGGGATATAGATGCTGGTTAGCTAATGATCAAAATCATATATGTGTGGCATTTTGATACCTATATAAAATAAATTTTGTATTAGTATACGGACATGTTTGTTTAACGTACACTTTTAGTGAGTATATGTTAGGTGTGTGCCTATATGCAGATGATATGGAGGTGTAGTAATTTCGACTCTAATCTAACACTAATGAAATTACCCAAAC
>LBNU01004830.1:179276-202053 GCA_014162995.1 Artemisia annua | reverse complement strand
TATGTATTTGAATTAAGGTTTTCATCAATCTACTCGACGGCATTGTGCTAGAGACTCATTTCTAGTATTTTGCAGATATATGTTTTCCGATTCATTTTTGTTGTAAAATTCAAATGATATAATTCTGAATTGATCATGATTGATTTACTTTCTTAGAAGTTAGCCCTTTTTAAACTTTTGAGCCTGACTTTTTATCAAGTGAGTTCAATATTAAAACTGGTAACGATTGTATACAATACTCGTTGGTTCTAAACAAAAATTAGTGCTAGTAAATCGTACTACAATTGCACTAAAATTATATGAAAAGTTATTGTTTTTTGTGTTTAGCTAAACTCCTAAAATCGCTTGACTCTGTGTAGCCCTGCCCTCTGATTTAAACGTTTCAAAATTCAGTTAGTCAACTAACACGTCTAAATATATACATGTATTCTTAGTTTGTTTACTAGTTTAAATTGAATCGTGTCTTTTAGTTTATTTTTATTTCTTTTATACTCGTAAAAAAAAATTATGCACTTAGTAACTTAGAATCATGAGTCAGCCCCTGGATTTTAACGTTTCAAAACAAAGAAACAAGACGCACAAAACTATTACCAATTCACAATAAAAATTACTCGTTTTTATCAAACTCTTATCAAACAGATGTGTAGACCAGCTATATTATGTTGTTTCTCATGTTACTATGTCAGCCATTTATTTTTAGATATTTTTTACTCGAATCTAAAACGTTTAGCCGTGTCTAAAACACCAAGTCAACTAGTTCACGTGCATGATGCATTCAAATTATGCGACAAATTGAATTGGAAATTGTAGTGGAAAAATAATTGGGGACTATGACTATCTTTTCAATACTCCAAAAGGTGAAGAATGGTGGGATCACCCTGGTCCCATGCATCCTAAGGATGCCAACCGGACCCTCCCTCAAGGACCCGGCCTCGACACAATTTAATTAAAAAAGTTTAAACAAACATATCCATGTTATGCAAAATCCAAAAGTTGTAGCAGAGAGTAGTGAAGGTTTAGGATTCTTCATTGCAGACTGAAGTTTAAACTTTTTATGCGGTAACTTTAGGTTATTACTCGGCGTTTATTCTTTTGGCGCAAACATCATTGTGGGAGCAAGAAATGGAAGAGTGAAATAAGTCACAAGTTTGATCCTAACTCTCGCGGGTTTGTAAGAAACAACAGACCGTTGCCTAGTATGCGGTAGCGGTACATAAGAAAAGATCGAATTGGATACAAAATGAATCTTGCTTTAAATTGACCGTCAAACCAATATTTTTGTAAAGAGTGAAGGCTGTATTCACGTAATTTACTTTTCCAGATTTATCGAAATATGTAATGTACTTGTCGATATCGCTAATATGACCGGTTTAATCGGTTAATCTTAACTAAAATACCCTTATCTTTTTTCCATTTGATATTGTTCAAATATTTTAGTGATACTAACAATTAATAAAGTATATTACATATTTCGGTAAATTAAAAATAATAAATTACGTGAATTCAGCCTACAAAACTTTAAAGTTGTCTAAAAGTCTCAAATTCATTAATGAAGGCTATATAGGGTGCGTTTGGTATGCTGATATGAATGACAATGTGTATGAGTTTGATAGTAGTGGTGTCCGTCACCTATGAAAGATCCATACCTAGCTCTCTTGATGTGTATGGAGTATAAATTATATCTATCATTCATTACCATAGTGGTAGGCCCCTTTATCCTAAACAAACACCTTTAATCACTTTAATAGTCATAGTCTCATTCCCATAGTGAGATACCAAACGCACCCTTAAGTGTTTTTGGCCATTACTAAAAAGAACTGTAGGTTCAGATCTCATATACAAAATAGTTTACATTTAGAACGGATAATTTTGAAAAGATGTATTCACATATTTCGACGTCCTTAATTGATAAAAATAAATAAATAAATAAAGTTACACTTTTAGAAATAAATCAAATTGACATGAATGGATAATGTACGGATTTAGCTGGTAGGTGGATTGCAATGACAAGGTGGGATGGTTTAATCTTGACTAAGGACACAATTAAGATAAGTAATGAAGACAATGATGAGATTACCACAAACGAAATGACATACTACTACATTTCGAGCCATCTTAACCATGAAGTCAGTAGATCAAGTGTTGTAAACCACAAGTTTCATAAGGCTAAGTGTAAGCATGACGCGCCCTGGACCATGAATGACGTGTGCTTCTTAGAAAACCTTCCTCCCAGTGACGCGTCTTTGATCACAGAAATGGAGAAGTTGGTATGTGAAACAACCGACTTGTGGAGTGGGACGACAAATTCTTTTGTGTGTGTAAAGTTTTTGTGAGTTATATTTGTGTTTAAGTGTGGCATGTTCTGCTGGTGATGTTAGTGGTGTTGAAAAGCTGATGTGACGTTGAGTTGACGGTAATGATCACAGTCACTATTACACCCAGGAAGACGTTGATCAAAATTTAATATGTACGATGTTGATTCGTAAAAAATTTAAAGCCCGTTTCAAAATTTGCTTTAGGCCGCTCGAAATTTTAAAGCCCGTTTCAATATTTCTTTCTAACATAAATCAATTGCAAGATCTCCTTGTGAAGAAAAAGATCACGTGCTTCAATACATATATCTAACAAAAACTTATAGTTTTCTATGTTAATTCATCGGTAAAAGGCATAAAATACCATCGTACATTCAAAAATGTTCCAAGTTGAACCATTTACTTTTTTATTGCGGACTTCACCAACGAACTTTTAAATTTTTATCCGACTTGAACCAAATCTTTTCTGATTATACACGCGTCATTTTTTTTTTTTTTTTTTTTTTTTTAATTTCCACCGTTGCTAATTTTGACAGCGTAGATATTGACCCGTTTTTTTACCCAAGTATTAACGGGTATCTCCCCTTTTTTACTAACCCGACCCAATTGATTATTAATAACCTAAAAACAAACCCTAGCCACCATTGTCTTCCTCTTCATCACCTAAAACAAAAACCTGCAACAATCATGTCTTCATCTTCTTCCAACTATTTCAACCCATTTGCACCAGTTGAAACTGAGTGTAAATGCCATCTTTCACTTATGAAACTCACTTCTTGGACCAAAGAAAACCCTTGCAGACGCTTTCTTGTTTGTCCTAACAGATACAAAACAGGAATCAAGAAATGCAAGTTTTGGGATTGGCTTGATCCAGAGTTGGATAATGACTGGTACAGGGATCATTTGTTTGAGATGTATATGCTGCTTAATCCATCTCAAAGACAAGAGCTGCAAAATGCAATAAGCACCCAAGAAAAACTTGTGCTTCTCCAAGATGAAATCCACCATCTTAAGACTGATTTGAACAAAAGTGAAAAAAAAGCTTCTTTCTGGAAGTCATCTGTCATTGTCTTTGTTTATTTAATGAATTAGTATTAGAATGGAATCAAGCAAATTGGTTATGTAGTTTGGACTGTGACGTATTTTGTATGAAGGTTTAATGTATTAATGGAATCAAGCTTTAAGTGGTTATTATGTATGTTTGACTGTGATGTATATCATGTTATGGTTTGTTTATGTAAATGGACTGCACAAACACAAAAGAGTGAATTATGTTATGGTTTGTTTCCATGTCTGCACAAAAGATGTGTTTCATGGAGTGTATGTACATGTGCTGCACAAAAGAGTGCATTTTTATGTGTGCACATGGACAACACAAAATATCAATGTCTACACAAACATGGACTGCACAAAATTGGAAAATGCACAAACATTGACTGCACAAAATATGGACTGCACAAAACATGGACTGCACAAAAAAAGGGTGCTACAATATCAATAAAATACTGCATTTCCATTAATCAAAGTGGTCAACTGCAATTGTTTACAAAAGATGCCACAAAATGTATGTCCACATGCCTTTGTCCACATAGATAGTCCAAAATAAACCACTTACAAATACTTAATACATTCTTAATTAAGGTTTTTTACTACTAGATCTAATTTGAGTCAGAAACATCAAAAGCATTTTCAGGATTTGATCCTGTGCCAAATTGATCAAAGTTATAGGCCCTGCTCATATGGATTTTTTTTTATCCTTTCTGATCTCCCACGATTCTTGTGATAAATTCTTTGACCATCTGCTGTGTAGTACATTTCCATCCACTTTTGATTGTTTCTTCTTTTTGGTGGAATCACTGATGAAGCTTCTTCTGTTGGTACATCAGCTATCTGCTTGCCTTTTCCATCATCTGCTGGTTCATCAAGTGTTTGGTTGCCTACCACAGATTGTTGTGTAGGTAAGTCAGCTGCTGCATCAACTTGATTATCTTTAGCTTCTGTATTCAGGTTTTCCAACTTAGCCTCCCAATCCTCTTGTTCCTTGTGCCTTTTAACATTTTCTTCATTTAACCTGTCTTGTTCAGCCATTACATCCATAAAAGCTTCCATATCCAATTGATGTCGATATTCCTGTTTATGTCAATAATTAGAATGATAACACTGGAATAAAACACACACACTGACATCTAAAGTATATATGTTATACCTGTTCAGCTGTATGGAATCCATCATTTGGCCCTGCTACACTGGATGTTCCTACTCTGCTACTTTGTCCACCATTTCCACCACCTCTTCTAACATTCCCACCCCTCTTCCACCATTCCCACCCTCTGTTCCACCATTCACACCCCCTGTTCTACCACCTCTACCACCCCTACTACCACCCCTACTTCCTAAGCCACCTCTAGATGCATGTTCTCCTGTTACAGTTTGCCTTTTCCTACCATATGGTTCTTTTTTCTGTTTGAGGTTTTGGTTGAGGTTCATTTTGAAAACCTGCCTTATTGTGACCCTATTGCCAACAATTTGAACATGTCATTTGCCTACCAACTCTACTAACTTGAGTGCCATTATTTTCATCTGCTGCTTTCCTTCTCTGTTTTTGTGGTCTACCAGACATCTTTCTAAATAAAGGTGGTAATGGGGGTACATCATTAGTCCTTTTCCAATACTTTGATCCTAACACAGGTTTTATGGAGAACTGATATGCATTAAACCATGCTTCTTGACTATACCAAAAGCTAACACCCTCATCTACCTCCTTGCTTATATGCAAGTACCCTGCTACAGCATGTATACAGGGTACACCACTTGACTTCCACATCCTACAGTTACATACCTTGTTTTGCATGTTGACATAAAAAGCCTCATCCCCATTTCTTACTTACATCACTAGCCCTGTTCTTATTTGGCATTACCCTGTCTTTTTTACCCTTTTTCCCTGCACACTTGCCTTCTGCAACATTCCTTCCACAAAATACAAGAAGCTCTCTCCAATCATTCTTCATAAACCATAGCTGATAACCATGGGCAACACCATAGTTTGTCAAGTCTAATTTCAACTGAAAAGCACTCTCATATCTCATCCCTAAAACTGGTTCCATCTTATCCCATGGTAATTTAGGGTCAAAAGCAGGATATACTACACCTTTTTTTACCTTATAGACAGGGTCAATACTATCACCATCAGGATCTTCTTGTGGTGCTTCACCATTATCAGGGACTTGTAGTTTCTTAAATGTAACCCTAGAACTGCAAAGCCTATTTAGGAAGGTATCTGGTGTACTAAAATCCTTAATGACTACATTTTCATCTCCAAAAGTATGAAAGTCAACATTGTCTATATCATCACATTCATCACTAGAATAATAGTCATCACTATCATCTATAATTTGCTCATCAGCTTCTGATTGTTTAATGTATTCCGTGACATCATAATCATAGTGTTCCATATACAAATCAATAAAATTACCATTTTCATAACCAGCATTCAACATAGCAACTACATCTGCATCTGACTTAATCTCTCTTATACCTAAGGCCAATGTTGTATCATTTTTGCTATAATACAACCTTCTAAAGGAATGATTAGCTGGAATTAACCTTTTCACAATTTCAGCCAAATCATGTAATGACATGCCATCGAAATTAACGTATGATATTTCTCTCATTTCACCATCTACGTATTCCAAAGGGGTTGAAACAACAAACTGATGCAGGGCATGTTCGAGCTCCAACTCCTCTGGCCTAACCGCCAGTTCTTCGGTCAACATGTGAAGTCATGTATTTGATTAGTTCGAAGAGATTGAAGGGTAAAAACGACATATTATAATTGTCCTGATCTATCTTTTTAATATTAGTATTTATGTTATTTTTATTAAAGATATGTTTAGATTTTAATTATGTTTTATATTTTGTTTCTTTATTTAAAGTTATTAGTGATTCCGGTCTTTCTCTCCAAAACACTTTTAGACAATAAGTAAATGTAATAGGTTTACGTTTTATAGGATTTATTATGAGTTTATAAAAAGAGAGTTTTCTTGAAGTCTCAGTACACCCTTTGAGGATTTATTGAATTCATTTATTCTTGTGTGATTTCTTGCATTTACAGCGGTACCTGTCATCAAAAACATAAAAACTAGTTTATTTATATAGAAAATACTTTTGTAAATTTCATATTAATATCATTAAAATAAGGTTAATATTGATATATAGTAATATTTAATTTGTTTTTTCTATTTATTGCATTATCATATATTTAATTTGTGTATATTGGAACATGTTTTACTTGGTGCAAGCTATCCCAACATGATACTGTTTTGCACTATTTTAGTGTAAAAAATTGATGTCAAACACTGAAGATGCTCTATTATTTACAAGAAGAACATGTCTGGTTTTAGTTGGGTTGTTGGTAACATGACAACGACCACAAGTTGAAGGTGCACAACAATACCACCAAATAAAAGGTACTCCCTCCGTCCCATTTTAGTTGTCCATTTTTTCACTTTTTGTTGTCCCAAATTAGTTGTCATGAGGATATTATTGTCATTTTACAACATACAAACAAAGATTTCTTAATATGTGTGTTTTGTGGGCCCATGACATCTAAATTGGGACGGAGGTAGTATCATTTTACTAGATTCATGTTCACACTTGTTAGATGCGATTCTTTACATCTTTTCACACCTATAAATTATCCGGTTCGATTTTTAAACCGGCCTTTTAACACTAATTAAGTAGGCAAAATCGCCTTTTTAATATCAAGTGGACTTTGCATGATTGTTTTTATTTAATCTTTTTTGGGAAGACCTTTTCTTTTTTAATTGGTTACATGATTTACGTGATTTTAAATAGTAATCGTTATTTTAAATTTTTTAATTGCAACGTTTTTTAATTAGGATTGGATATTTCTACCTCTCTTAAAATATAAGTAATACCCTTTCTTTAAGTTTTTAAACTTTTTAATTTTTCTTTTATTTTTATAACTTTATTTTTGTTATAAAACTGCGAAACAGAAAATACGGAATTGAAGATATAAAGTTTGACAAGTTAAAAGTAGTAAACAAAAAAAATACAGAGCAAAAACTATAAAATATTGTTTTATCCTGTTAATAAAGTGTGTAAAATTGTCGAAAAAAGTACAAAACATAAAATATTAAGTTTGATAAGTCAAAAATAGTAAAAGACAAAAGATACATAACAAAAATCATAAAAAAATATTTTGTACTTTTAATAAAGTGATCAATAAGGGGGCAAGAAGAGTAAATGAGGTATCCACACTAATACCCTCTCTAATTATCTATGCAAATTGTCATATTTAGATAATTGTCCTGATTCTCGACAGTTAATTATAAGATTATTTTAAATTCACATTTGTTTACCAGTCTTTTATAGAAGACATAAGGGATTCTTGAATCGGAACAATGGGATTCGCCTGAAGAAAATGATGCCCGAAATTTAACATCTCAGAGCAAATAATTTTCACTATGGAGTATTATATAAATAACTTTCACGTCACACCTTAGATTATATGATCTCTTCGTCTTATATAAAGTGTTCATGTTATTATTTATTTTTGTCCCCAAAACAATGACATTTTTATTTTTAGATTGTAATTATGACCGTTACCAAAGAGCTTTAATCCCAATGGTACCCATGTTATGTGAAAAACTCCACAATGAAATAGTTGCTGGTTCAAGTTCTGCTTAGGACATGTAAGATTGATTTGTAATGTAAATATTGCGAGATAGTTAAAATTGCTCATTCTAAAATAAATAAATAAATAAATTATGTCTGGTTATCTTACTTTAACCTTATAGTCAAAACATGTATTAATTACTGATTACTAATTTTTATATTAAATATAAAGGTAAAAATTATTTTTTATCAATCAAAATTTTCATTAATTATGAATATCATAATTGAGTTGAGATCCATGAAGAACCCATACATGCCATAGAACCTATCAACCAATCATAGCCACCCATTTATATTTTCCACCTTTTTTTTCAAAACAACATATCTTACAAACGGTAAATCTTCAAGCTACAAAAAAAATATCANTTTTTTTTTTTTCATTAAGAGGCAGTAAGAGTCAGTCAGTGTCAAGAGCGTTTGTTTTTTTTCTGACCTTTAAGAGGCAATAAGAGACATAAATCTCTTATTGAACTAGATTAAGAGGAGGTGTCTTAACACCTTTTATTTATTTATTTATTTGGTCTTGATTCAACTTTGTATTTCATATTAAAGTACGTTTACATATTATGTTAGATTAAGAATGTAAAACATGATAATAATTATTTGACAATTTCTATTTTGTTCTAATTGGAGAGTTCGGGTTAGCGAACATATATATCTAAACTCTAACCTAAGCCATTTAGTTAATCATTTTGAAAAGTTCAATCTAAATCTCATCACCTTTATTTTTATTATTATTATTATTATTATTATTATTATTATTATTATTATTATTATTATTATTATTATTCAACCTAAGATTGAATATTTAGTTTAAAATACTTCAAAAATTTAATTGACTATATTATAATTTTTATTTTTATTTTTATTTTATTTTTATTTTTTTATGTTTAATAAAGTTTGTTTCTCGCGTAAATGCAATTATTTATATTCAAGTGTAAAAACTGATAGTTTAACACATTCAGACATTTTTACAAAAAACAAACAGATTTATTTGATTTTCATATTCAGATTTCTCAACCATTTATTCAGATTAAGATAGAATCAAATTCGCTTTTCAATCAGATATTCAGATTCAAATGTGCGAATCAGATTCTGACTCAGAACCTCTTAATAAACAAACAACAACTTATACTCAGTGGGCCGTATGACCAGGAAGAAAAAGATATAGCGATTATGATTTTTTTTTTTCTTTTTCTTTTTTTTTTTTTTTTTTTTTTTTTTAAGTAAAGAATTAAAAGAAAACTCTAGATATGAGTATTAAACGTTTGATGTCATAATATATGTTGATTGATCTTGACAAATTCGAAAGTTGAATATACAGTCAAGAATACCCGGTCTACAAACTTACATGTTGATATCCTATGCGTGTCTTTTATGTTTAGCCGTTTGCAGTTGGATAGATGATCAACTACATTCGAGTATTTGACCACACATGCTTTTTAATTATATTTTAAAAAGATTTAAACTAATGATAAGCTCAAATTTTGTTCAAACTATTGGACCCATAATTCCAGATTATAAATAAATAATGGAGATTGGTGATATTCAACTTTTTATGACTAGCTCAAAAGCTTGAACATAAAATACATAATCATACAATACTTGACTAAGAATCATTTTAGTAATTGAAATCCAAATTGAGTATGGCCGGCTTTTGCACATCTTACATGACTACCCATGTTTTCATGTTTGTATTGCGCATAAATTATTGTTCTGACGGCTTTTTAACATATTCAATTGCACCATAATGTAGAAATATAATATGTCGAACTCTTTTTTTTCATGAGTATTCTTAAATTTTTGAATTCTTTGAAACTTAAAATTTTTGAATTCTTTTGAATACAAATAGTTAATTTTTTATTTTTTATTTATGGCACATGAATTTTTATATTTAATAGTTTTCAAAAAAAAATCATAAACTCTGCTATATAATCATCATAATCTTTAAAACACACACGCTTTTATTTCAAAGAACACACATTTTGCANAGTTTAAAAAAAAAATCATAAACTCTGCTATATAATCATCATAATCTTTAAAATACACACGCTTTTATTTCAAAAAACACACGTTTTGCATCAAAGGTCGAACAAAAATCACAATTTCGTAAATATAATTGTTTGCCGCTATACACCGTCACTTTGCGCGAGTACGTCTAGTATTAAACAATAGTCCTACAAGATCATATGATTTTATAGCAATTTAGCAAACAATTATGGTTATTACTTATTACTAAGGATTTTTTTTTTTTTTTTTTTTTTTTTTTTTTTTTAATAGAAAATATCGATAAATGACTATGTTGATATGTCTACACCCGACACCTCTGAGTCTCTCACAAAGTCTTTTGTTACTAACCAACAGTTGTATAAACATGTTCAAAACAAATAAGCGAACTCGAGCTTATAGTGTGCTAGACACGCCGAGCTAGAGCCGAGCTCTAGCTATTTCAATTAGGTTCATCATAAAAATGAGCCAAACTCTAGTTGAGCTCGAGACTCTAAAATTTATCACGAGTTAAGCTCACTCTAAAAATATAAAGCTCGAAATAACTTGAGCCTGAACTCCAGCTTTACTGATATAAATAAGTCGAGCGCAAGCTTCCTTCCACCCCAACATTTACACTTAGATCCTATAGATCCAACTACATTTATGTCGAACAACCAACTCCTCAAAGTCATTATTAGCTCTTGATGATTATCAGCCACCTATTCCGACTAGCAACACAACAAGCTTCAGTCACTTTCACCATGAAAATACAACTAATTATAGCATGGTAGTTGGGGGGTGTTTGGATAGGGTCAAACCAACTACACTCAGCACCTGCCAGGTAGGACACTCTTTTATCATCCATCGTGGCAACTTGACCCCTTCTTTTTTACTTTTTTCTATACATACACCCATCCTATATCTATCTATCTATCTATATATATATATATACACACACCACCCACATTTCATATTTCCCAAATAATCTCTGCTTTATTTACAAATCCATCAAATACCCATTAAATATTTTTAAAAACCCATTTCAAATCACTAAAAAAATACATGGGAAACTGCATAAAAAAAGATTCCGGCGAACAATGGGGCGGCGAGTACTGGGGTTCTCCGGCGAATTCTCCGGCAAGATCTTTACTTTCCGGCGACCCATCTCAGGAAATGTGTTTTTCTACCGACCCTTTTGAGGAAACTGGAAAAAACAAAGTTTTGGCGGGAAATGAAGATTCCGGTGACCGGAGTAAATTTTCCGGCGAGAAAAGAGAAGTGAAGATAAAGATAAGTAAGAAACAGCTGGAGGAGTTATTGAGTGTGAGTGAGGTGCAGGGGCTTACGGTGCAACAGGTTTTGAATTTGTTGATCAATGGTGGTGATGGTGGATTGGATTTGAATCAACAGTCATGGAGACCTGCTTTACAAAGTATACCGGAGTGATTGTGTGTGTGTATGGATGTTTAGGTGATTAGTGGCTTTGTATATAACTTTTTCGGATCGAGATTCTCTTGAGTTGATTAATTACATGACCGGTAATGTTTTCTTATAATAAAAATGAAAACAGGTCCCTCTGTAGACCTTATTGTTCTATTATAACAACTTGAGAGAATCTCAATCTTTTTTATTTTAGGTAACTAGTGTGTTGAAGATTTTTAAAGTAGCATGTTTGTATGAAGAAATGTATATGGAGTATGAAATTTTAGTTTGAAGTTTAGTAAATTGTTAAACGCGGCTTTAAGTGTTGTGTTTAAGTTATTTAAGCATGCATTAATTTTTTGTACTTTCAATAATAGCTATCTACTTATGAATTTAATTTCTTTCAAACGACTCTATTTACCATCGGTTATGACGTTTTTGTTTCTTAAGCATAGCCGTTAGAGTTACGTTTAGCAAAATCTGTAAGTTTGCTACTACTTATTTCTAAAATTTTGATTTTGGTAAATGTTGTTTTCCACTTTTTGATGAATCAATTCAACTTAGGGTTTAACCGTTATACATACTCTAACTCAATAAAAAAGTTTCTTTTTAAATAATAAATAAGTTGGTGTAACCACTTTATGTTTTTATACTTCGAGTAAGATATGGAAATATTAAAGTGTTATAAATCATATATTGTGTTATGTGAGGGTATTTTGAGTTTGGCTTGTTTTATAGATTTTTTGCACATTAGCTTATCAGGTTATGGGTTTGAAAAACTCTCTTAAATAAAATGCATGCAGAATAATTTATAAAACCGACTTATTTACATCCGAGAAAGAAATTAGCATAAATATCGGAGGTTGCACATACTAAAAAAGACATTTATGAATAAATTTACATTTTGCGACCCAAAATCGGCTGTAACCCATGCTAAATCCGACATTAATGTAGGTCCGTCCCTGGATGGATGGATGGCATAACATTATACATTTTAACCAATTTAAGTTTATATTTGTCACAATTTAGTTGCCAGTGTTTAAAAGTAAATGCTAAAAACCTACTTGAAGATCAATGATAAAACTTAGCTTCAAATGTTTGTACACATTTAGTGAAAATCGCTATCGATAAATGAAAGTTACTTATCACGAGATCAACGGTCTACCATTGAAAAATAAAAAATTTGTAACAAAAGAACTTATACTTCTGGTGATTAGGCAAGACGTACATATATGACTAACAAATCTATAGGATTAAAATAAGTAATTATTGTTAATTACTAGTAAAAGATCATACACCTCTAATCTTTTTCGTTAATGCAGGCCGTTGATGGAAAAAGTTACTTCTTTAATTTTCTTCTCAGTATCAAATTATAATTTTCTGGTTTGTTGAGTAACGAAATCGACCTCAAACCTTTTTTAATCTATAAGATAATGAAACTTTTAGTCGTGGTAACGTCAAGGAATAAACAAAATTACTGTAATTCATTTTTTAGTTCGAGAAAGTTTCTATATAAAGGATAAAAACTACGTAATCTATGATATCAACCGCAATCAAATATGGCTATTTAACAAGCATGACGTTAACCATTATAGTGTTTAATTATGCGCAAGTGTGGGTACAAACGTAATGAACTTTTTTATTTTTGCGCATAGAAAAACCACAAATTAGTTATCATGATAATTCAATTTGTTCTTGTAGATATGATTACATTGATTCGTGCCATATTACAAATATTTTAATAGCGAGTAACGTTTGATGCCTTTTAGAGTACCAACATAGTAACGGGTCTTAGAAAACCATCATAGAATCTTCGGTCTTTGATTTTTCTTTTTTCAAATGTTAAACATGTCAAGACATGCATAAAAGTATAAAACCATCTACTTCACCTGTTTTGATGTTTTCATTAATCACATTGAAATAGTTATCACTATTGTAAGAATGTCTTTATAACCTATTGAACATGTAACATAGCAAATTCCTAAAAAATATAGGGGAGTGACATTTCGACATGTTTTTTAGTAGTCGTGAATAGAACATGACGGTGAAATCTAGCAAAAAAAGAACGAGTCAAGTTGGTCACACGAGTTGCGAGTCATCCAGGGATATAATAATAATAATAATAATAGTGTTCTCACAAATAATACTTTAAATATTTATATGAACAAAAAAGTGAAGGCGGGTCAACTCGCACATATAATAACCCGATTAAACCTAATCCCGTTTCAGCCTGTTAGCCTAACCGCCCGTTTGCTACATCTACAAACAGCTAACCTGGAGGACAGCCTGGTGTCGAATCACTCGACATGGAGGTGTCATGAAGTTAAGGTGTAAACTCTGAAGTTCTATTTTCACTTAGTACGAACAATTTTAGGACTTCAAAGTTCAAACCATTTATATGAACCAAGTCTAATTTGGGTTGTGTCATACTGATCATGGGTCAAAACTCAAATGAATAGAACTGACCCACCCGTTTTGCCTCCACCACGAAACTTTCGTTATCCACCCAATCAAAGCACGCTTGGAACCCACCTGTTGCTAGGATAACCTCTCTTATGAGTTATCGACCAATTACCTTACAGAAGATGGTCCAATCACTAAGAGAGCTTGTTATCTGTTGTTCTTTCATTCTCAACATGGATCTGGACTTCTGGAGCAGCTTCCTTATCTTTCTTCCCGCTCCAGATAATGACTTGTTCATCTTTGTACAATATGGGAACACAAGGTACTAAATCCTGTGAAAGAACACAACAATACTATCAAAATTTGTCTTAAAGGGACGCGAAGAATCAAAAACTTGTATCGCAAGATTTGATGATTGCCTTTTTCTCTTTCTTAGAGCGTTCTAATATATCTAGCCTTTCAAGAAAAAAAAAAAATAAAATAAAAAATAAATTTGATCATTGCCTGGAAATCACATACCCTTAACTTCACAGCGATTCTTTTGCAGTCGCTCATACCCACATGAGCACAATCGAGCCTTAATACTTCTTGCGTTTTAAAGGCCTCTCTCACTTTTTCTACCACGTTAGTATACACACCGTTTCTTGCTGCACAAGGAAGATAAATCATTTAGCGGAATTAAGCAGCCAATCTTACAAAAGAAAAGTTATGACCAATGTGTCATAAAAATTGAAAAAAATAGTTTTCAGGGAACCTCTTAAGGGGGTGTTTGGATGTGACACAAACAGCTTATTATTTTCTCATCTAATAACGATTAAAATAATAAAATGGAAAACGATGTAACATTATGGCCCGCATCCTTCACATTTGAAGTTGTTACTACCAGGTATTCAAGACATTTGGTTAATAGGCTTATTGTGTATAGTTAAATGCTCAAACCAACAAAAAACTTACATAGTTTTATCAGCGGAGGAGAGTTAAGTCCGCGGTTCCTCATTTCTTTCGTTTCTTCAAACGTCAATCCATCGGCAACATTCTTTATGAGCTTTGGATAAATTGGTGGATATGGCTTCCATAGCATTAAAGGAACAACAGGTCTATTCTTGGGGTCATAATTTCGCCCCCTATACAGTAGCAAAATGTTAATGTGACGATATATAATCTTCCCACCAGATTTATCCTGCAAATTTCTACGAAACCATCAGCTAAAAGCTTCTAGAAAGATAAAAATTAGTTAACGAAGTTTGTAGTCAAACCTCGAGATGGTAACAAATGTTGTCCATGTCAAGAGTCGGGACTCCTAAGCATTTGATCCTCACAGCTTCAGCCTTCTTCCAATGGTTATGGATGTCATCGATCATGTTGTGAGTGACCCCACCCTTTCCTAACACATCACAGGTTTTATTAGTCACAAGTTATACAAGAAATTAAGGGGGTGTTTGGCATTGTTTTTTAAATGTGGTTATATGATTATGGTGTCTTCAAGTCAAAAGTCAGTTTACAGTGTTTAGTACAATGAGCTCATTTTTATCTCATTATTTAAGTGGCTGGTGTCTTTTCAATCAGCCAAGGATAATCAGTTTTTCCTATCACATTCAAATGTTCTCTTCTCTAGTTTCAACAAATGAGACCCTGGGTTTCTATTCCCTCAAGAATCAAGATCTTTTGGAGGCGATAGTAATTAGCAAGCATAAAACGTTAGCCAGATATAGGTCTATGTGGTGTTCCGATGGGCACCTTAAGTGACAGTTACAATTTGAAGTGTAACAGTTAGCTCAAATGAGTGCGACAAGGATTTATTATTGACTCTGGTTAAAAAGGCTAGAATTGAATCCGAAGGAAATTAGGAAAGAAGTGGGCGTAAGATTATTGTTGCAAATGTAAAACCACATAGTAATGCAAGATTTTTCAAGTAGCAATAACCACTATGAAAATGCAGGTTTTTGCCACTGGATTCTGAAAGTATATGACTATCATGTTTCTAAGCGACAAATAATCAGCTCCTAGTGTTTCGGCATACTTGAAACGATTATGATCATTCAAACATTAAGGTGTCATATTACATGTAAATCCTTAGATAATCAGAACATGCCGAATACTAAAACTACAAATAGCATAACCACATCCAAATACTATATCCATTTCACCCTACAAGGCTACACCCGTTTTCTTAGCTTTACATTATTCTATAACTTCAACATCACATAACTCAAGTAATCCCAAATTTACAAATGCACCAAATACATTAAGCGGATATTTGGAATTCCCTTTTCAAAAAAAATTACGACTTTTTCAAAACCGGATAATCACTTTTTCTAATGCTCTGCTCTTAAGTTCTTTTAGTAAAGTAAAGAAAAACGAAGCAAACATTTTCAGCCCAAATTTGGGAGGAAACATTTTACTTAGAAAATTAACCAAATCACACTTCTTTTTCAGTCTTTTTCCTTTTCTTTTCCTTCTTAAGTGTTGAGAACACAACATTTTTTGTTTCACTTCATTTTCTTTACTTTCCTTCCTAAAGTAATACTCGAGAAGACAGTGTAAAAGGTTAAGCAAACACCGTTTTCTAATTATCTGCGCTTTCAAAACGCAACATTTCATTAGTAAAAAAAAGTTAACTTTTTTACCAAGATTAATCTGTCTACTGCAATCACTATGCCTATACTTTTCCACAAGCTCCTCCACTTCATCTTCACTCAAACCCTCCCCAACAACTCTTAACCTCTCCTCCTCCACTTTACCAACATCCAGAGTCTCCCGAACCGGCGCAACGGTCCCGGTCCATTTTCGGTCAATTCGGCCTGGTCCAAAAGGCGAAAACTTGGGTGTTTCTCTATACCCAATTGGTTTTACACATGGGTTTGTTTCAGAATATGAGTATTGGAAGTCAAATGGTAGAGTTGAGGTTAGTGGGTGATTTTCTTGGGGTTTTTTGGGTTTTTGAGAGTGGGGTTTTTGGAGGGTTTTAGTGGGGTTTTGGGGTTTGGTGAGTGGGGTGAATGGTGGGTCGTTGTCTTCAAAATGGGGTTTTGAAGATAGGAATTTGTGGTGGTGGTGATGGTGGTGAAAGTGGTGGCGCTGCCGAGAAATGTGTTTCAGCATTTGGTGGTCAAAGTGGCGGGGAGCTTTTTCTGGTCTTAAGATGTGAGTTGGGAAATCAGAAGTTTAAGAGTACGTTTGGAATAGAAAATTACTTAAAAGATTTAAAAGATTATGCTTATTTTCTAAAAAAAAAAATAATAATAATAATAAGCTAAGTTTTGTTTGAAAAATAGAATTTATAAAAGATAATAGAAAAGTAATCATTAATCATTTTTGAAAAATCAAATATATTTTCAAGTTTTTAAAATAATCTATTTTTATCCATTTGTGAATAATCTATTTTTATAATTTACAGTTTTATCTTCATCTACATCTTTATCTCCGATTTTTTACTTTTGTCAAACATATCATAAATTCGTAATAAGGGTAAACTAGTTAAAAACATATACTGAGTCGATACACATGAAGAACCAGGAGTACCATACAGGCATTACCAGCTCAAGGCCAACCAAACTGCAATCAAAATGGATAAATCTGATGCATAGAGAACAGTCGCCCAGAACATTGAATTGTCAGCAGCAAAAAAAGCCGTCAAAGATATGCGAAACCTACAAGCAATCATACAATGCAAAGCCCAAGTCTGCTTTGGAAAATCAACTAAAAACAACTGTTGGTCTGACCAAAAGGAAGACGTAAGAATTTAAAACAAAAAAGCTAGAAGAATTCTCATCGAACTGAAAGCTCTTGCACAACAACTGGGCTGCAACAACATCTAAGCCCAAGGAAGCCCAAGCCCATCTTCCAGTAGCTAACAAATGCAACGACGATTTTTTTATAGTGGACCCCAGGTGGGATGATTATTGCCTATAATCATTAAAATTGAATCGTCCCGAAATAAAAGATGCTCAACGTGCGCGTATGTAATCAAGTTGTCAGCCATTCCATTTATGTTTCAAGTCAAAATTGAGTCACGGAACACTGTAAAATAAATAAATCAATAATGGCTACCTGAAATATGTGAGATGCCGAGCCATATTCTCTAGTATTCTCTAGTTTCTTAACCTATAAAAGGCGCTTGTATTTCCTTGAAATGATCATCCGATCATCCACCAAAACCTCTTACCATCACCATTGTAAAATATTCAAGCTTTCGTAGTTTTAATAAAAGGTGTGTTTAAGTACTTGTAGTTTAAGGTTGTTTATCAAAACCACAAACTCCTTTAAACTAATTTTTAAGTAGGCTCGGCGTGTCATCGAAATAGCTTTTTGTTTTAGTGAAAGCTTGTTTTAAACTCAAACTACTATAAGCTGCAACTAAACATACCAAAATCATTCATGTATGATCGTATCAACGTCAAATGTGTGAATATAACATCACTTGTAACATAACTAATTTTTCTGATTTTGGCCATTTGAAGTAAAGCTCCATTTAAAGTTAAGTCACAACTCACAACACTATGAAAGTATCATTCATTCAAAAGTTTGCAAACAATATAAAACTCGTCAAATCTGTTTTCTTTTGCTTATCAAAGATGGAACATGTTAACAACAATCTATAAATCAGTGACAACAATGCTTTTTACATGTTAGCAATGTTACTTTCGACTAATTTCAAAGCTTCATCCTTGCATCTCCTTTGATCTACAACCATAGACTCGAAAACATCCAACAAACAATCCAACTTTTCAACATCTTCTCCGCCAATCGCCTTCATTGCATAAACAACACTCTCAATCGACGACAAATATCCAGCTTTTGGTTGGCGCCTCACTTCCGCGTACAAGCTCAACTTTTCAATATCCAATTTCAAATGCGGCAAAAGCTTCAACCAAGGATTCTCCTTATACATCCTAGTCGCTTTACGCCATGTTCCATCTAACACTACTAAGTTCTTTACATCAAAATCAATATCTTCCACCCCAATCGAATCTTTACTAGGAAACAAAAGCAACGACCCCGGACCAACATTAATCTCAAACTCTTCGACACATTTCCCATCATTTGCTTTCCGAATCTTCTTAACATTAAACCCATTTTGTATCGCACGTTGATCAACCAAAAGCTTATCAAAACCTTGGTTTTTTACAATGACACCCTTTTTGTCAATAGTGAAACTAACATCCATAGGTTTTAAAGATTCTATCTTTTCGCCGTTTTCAACTAAACCATTAAGACCCACATCAAGATTCGAGTCGCAAAAGCTTAAAGATTCAATCTTTTCGCTATTTTCGACCGAATCATTCCGACCCAGATCACCATTTGACTCAAAAACATGTAAAGACTCAATCTTTTCACATTCCTCAACTGACCCATTTTGACCCACATCAGCATTTGACTCAACCAACTGAATCTCAAACTGGGCTTCATTTAAAACATCTGAAACATGGACTATACTGATATTCTTGAGCCCTAAAGTTGCAATTTTAGCTGAATTTAAAGGGTGTTTCTTTTCTAAACTGTGTTGAAGGATTGTGACCGATATTGTGTTGTCAAGAATTGAGGTTTTGAATCTGGTGCAGAGACAGAGTTTGGTGGGTCTGGTGCAAGATGGGCATGTGGGTCTTTTGTTATTTGGAGTAGGGTTAGTTGACATTGTTAGGTTTAGGGTTTTGGTTAGGGTTAGGGTTTTGGGTTTGAGTATGGAGAAGAGAGGGGTTTTGGGTCTAAAAGTGAGGAGCATTTTATTAGGTTTAGTAGTGACGAAAAGACTTCAATTTGGGGGAAATGGGTTGGGTTGAGAAAGGGATGTTTTGGGAAAAGTTATTTTTATTATTATTTTTTTTAAATATTTTCTCCGTCTCAAGTTATAAGTCCATTTTAATAAATTTCACTAACTAATATATTCACAAAATTAAATATCTTTTAACTCCACTAAAGTGTCTTTTGATTGGTTGAAAGAAGAAAATAAACATGTATTTTGAGACAACCAGAAAAAATAGGAAAATAGACTTATAATTTGGGACGGATGAAGTATTAAATTTTGAAGGTCCGTGGTTAATAAAAGTCTTTCTAATAAGGAGTTTATAGATATGATCAAGAAGCTTACAAGTTTTTGCTATGTGTTTGGATTCCTTAAGATAAAAGGAAAGGTTAAATAAGCGTATAAGTCACTAGAAAAGAGCCTATTTAACATCCTTCTAAATAAGCTCATAAGCCTAAGCTTATTCAGACACCATTTGACACTGCACATAGGCTTATTTTTATGGGATTATGACATTTTTGGTGGAGAAATAAACTAGATAGGCTTCTCAAAATAAACTATCTGTGAAAATATAACACCACACTTATCCAGTCCAAAGAGCACATTTTGATGGTCTTTTAACTGTTGCAATCTTATGCCAAAATGATACCAAAACAATAAGCTTAAGCTGATGAAAAAACTTATAAACAACAATGGAAAGCTAAATCTCAAAATCTAAACTTAAGAGCGGACGGTGTGGTAAGCTCTTTGGAAGCTTTGTCAGGAGTCACGCCTGATTCACTGCTTTCCCTTGTCTTGCCAAAAAAATTTGCAGCACATTCTTTTCTTCCTTTTAACTTTTCCCGCTTAAAAACACCCCGCGTACATACACATAAACAGAACAAACATTAAATATTATTAAAAAACAGGTGTGTTTTGTTATTTGCCGCTCGGCAAAAGAAAATAGCCGCAAAAGGAGGCAAGGTGGTGTTGGGAACCTATGCCGCTGGCACAGGGCATAAAAGAGGTTTCCGTTGCCGCTGATTATTACTCCAGACCCTCGAATCTAATACATCATCCTTGGGAACAAAACCAATGGTTCTCATAAAGGATACTGCAGGTGCATGATCAACATTACATAACCACTTAACATCTTATTAACCCAACATTTGAATAACATCCGGAACACAAAGCATGATAACTCATCTGTGACAAATAAGACAACCCTACATGGCTACATGACCTATTGATCGAACACATACCAACCAAATACTTATGCTAACTAAATCTTGATGTATTCTATATAAACTATCGCACTATGCTTATTTTCTATCAAATATACACAACAATAACGTGCTTATACATTTTGTCTACTGTACTACTAGTTTTAAAAGTTCAGCAGTATTTTGGTCTGTAGTAGTCTGGCGGCATTGAGGGGCAGTTTTCAGCCATATGTGGGTATGGTTCGATAGTATTATACCCAGGTAACTCCATTCGATACTTTCCAGTAATTTGACAGAACGGAAGCTTAACTGTGTCCCCGTTGTCGCACCACGTTGGCAAGCGACTCGAGTTGTTTTCGAAGAAATTGAGGGTGTATGCGTCTTTTATCTGCAAGATGTTTATAAAGATATTAATTAATTGAGATCCATATGGTTTTTTTTTGGCAATTTGCAAATCTAGACAAAACTTACTGTGAATTCGGTAACTTGAATCTTGTCTGCAAGATCACCAAAGAGTCCTGCTTCTTTGTACATTTCAAGGATAAAGGCGACGCAAGAAGTTGATTTTCCATCAACGTATGTCCAGTCGTCCTGCTCAGGAATGGTAAGTAGTTCAGCAAAAGATGAACCGCGCCTTTCAACTTCTACCAGAATTTCAGGAAGGTCAAGACCCTGCAAGAATCAGATAACAATCAGCTGATTGAAGTTAGGGGCATTTAGGTAATGTTTCATTTATCTTAAGATCTAAGAAAATTTTACTCCATTCAAGAGAATCAATGTATTTACAACAGCTTATCTGGCTGACTATTTTGATCCAAAATAACCAGAAACTATAATCCAGAATCAGTTTTTGCTTATTGAATCTTTAAGTAGTCATAATCAGTTTAAACGCATGTCCAAACACCCTTGAAAATTTGCATGTTTTGGACTTTTGGCTCATGCTCATGTGTGATTATAGACTCCATTAGGTAGGAAAACTAGACCAGCAATTTTAGGAACATATTCAATAGAATCTGAAACGAACCTCAGTACCAAGTCGCTTGTTAAGGGCTTCATTCCATATGTTGGCTGCATATGCAGGTTGCAATTGGTTCCATACGGTCATAACAGAAGCAACCTATTACATCATCACAAATAAGTTAAATCTGCAGATCCCATTTTTCCATCTAACTACACGTTAGACTATTTTTGACATAAAATACCAACACACTTTTTCGCTTGAGACGTTTTAGTCATTGAAATTCGTTTTACATGTCAGTCGTTAGGCTTTGGGCCCTTTTGTAGTGATAAAGTTAAAATTTAATCTTAACACTACAAACAAATCAACTTAATTTTTTATATAATAAAAGAATTACATCATTTCGGAGTGTTTTTGTGAAAACAATCTTAAGGGAAAAAAAATTAGACCAATCAAATTGTTTGATTTTGACACATGGGCAAAATCATGTGATGTGATTGGCCAATAAAAAGTCAAAATTGAATTGATTTTGGTCAAACACTTAATAAATTTTGGTGGAGAATATTGATTTAGAAAAAAAATCACATAAATAAATATAGTGATAGATACAATTTAATGAAATAAAACTTAAAAAAGAGGACAAGGTAATTAATCAAACCACATTAGTGCCCTTGAATATTTATAAGAAGAATAATGGGAACTAATGAAAATTATAGGCATAAGTTAATGTAAAATTATAAATCCATGTTATTTTGAGATGATTTGGCCATAATCAAAACTCAAGTGGGAAAAACAGGAAGGGCAGAATCAGCAGGCCTCCCCCTTAAACATTAAGGGGTATTCACGCCCTACGATATTTCGCAGCCGCCCCATTTACATTTCAAGGGGCTCCTCATTTTTTTTTTTATTATTAATATATACGTATTTATATTCCTCTTTTCTTCGGCTTTGTTTCTATCGGAACTTACATAACCCTTTTACACTTTACTTCAGTCAATATGCACTTTATTATACAAATTACTAATGAGTAATTTAAGTATGTATGAGATAT
>LBNU01004830.1:124276-168117 GCA_014162995.1 Artemisia annua | reverse complement strand
TATTAGAAGGGTCACCCACATGTTTGTGGTTCGACCATGAATCCTCCAGGAACGAATTCGTATTGACCATGTTTCTGTGTCGTGTGGTATGCAGAAAGATGTTTGGGTTTTGACAGAAGATAAACGATATGTGCACCAATATAAATAACACTGATATAAAGTTGTAACAAAATATATGTATTAAATGATTCGGGAATTGTATTTATGAAACGAAAATACAGTCCTATAAATAATGAATGAACAGGTACAAAGTTTGCAGAAGCGTTGTGATGCTTCTGAATGAAACAATACGACTCTTTCTTTGTAACTGCCATTCTAACTAATAAAACTAACCCTGACAACGTTTCCTACGCGTCTGTTGGCCTTTGGCCCAGACGTTGTTTATGCAGCCCATATTCAGGCCTGCAAAACCTTATTCTAAAACATATAACGAAACAGTATAACTAAACTAATAATACAGACAATTGTTCTTAATATAAACGAAATTCTATGAACTTAAAAATACTTCCAACACCAAGCTAGTCAATGGATTGAGCGCTTACCCGCAGGATCCATCACCACTTGGGACGACCTAACCACTCTCTTCCTTGCCCAATTTTTCCCACCGGGGAGAACTAGCAAACTTAGGAGCGACATCTTGACGTTCCAACAACGTCAAGGCGAAACCCTCTATTAAAAAAATAAAAAATAATAATAATAATAAATAAAATCTTTAAAAGTACGTTGAATGAGAAATTGGTTTTTCCAAAATTTGACTCAATATAGTATTGTGGAACACACACATCCAAAAGATAACAAAGGATATCGTGCAAGAATTATTTGGGATTTTTCGACATCAAAATTGTTACTTGCATACTCAAGGGTTTTGGTCTAGTGATATGTGAGTTACCCATTAATTAACCTAAAAGTTGTAAGTTCAAGCCTCACTGGAGGCATTTATGAGATAGGTGGTATAAGATGTGAAAAAATTGCCGTTTAAAAAAAGAATTTTTACTTGCAGACGTTAGTCTAGATAGAAGTTGAATGCTTTAGGGATATTTCAAAGAATAATCAATTGAAAGATACTTGTAGCATCCATTCTATCTTTTCCTTTTCATTAAAATTCAAAGAATAATCAATTGAAAGATACTTGTAGCATCCATTCTATCTTTTCCTTTTCATTAAAGTACAAAATCAACTATTTAGAGTCCGCTTGGTTCAAAGTTGGGAAAGGGAAAGAGAAAGGGAAAAGAATGCAAAGGACTCCCTTACCCCTCAATTTACTCTATAATAGTTGATTACCCACTATGGGGTAATCAATATCTTTGCCCCTTACTAACCAAGCACAAACAATGAGAGACGTAGGCCCTTAATCAATCCTTTACCCATTCCNGTGTTGTATATATTTAAACAAATCTTGGGTTTACGTAAATGTCGAATGAGGGTTACGAGAGTGTGAGTGATGAGTGAGTTAGAGGGAAGGGATGATGTGATGCTGAGACAGCAGTAAGAGCGGCTCAAGCGTTTTGGGGTTTAAAGCAAAGTTTTAAAATAAGTCTTTAATATGTTATTAACTTTTCACGAATGAATAACCGTTCATGAACCAAAAATGAACCGACTTTTAGGCCCAAGTCCCAAATTGTTTTAGTGAATTAAGTGAGTCATGGGTCTTAAAATATCAAAACCTAACAAAGGAGGCCCAAGAAAAGATGCGGCCAACTATCTATATATACGAGGTCTTAAGAAATCGGGAGCCTAAAACCCTAGCTTTAGTAGCTTTAACAGTGAGTCACCTTTGACTGTAAGCAAGAGACCTTTGTTGAGTGAGGATCACACCTAGTCTAACATAAATACATTGTGTTGCCTAGACGTCATTTCAAATATCTCTTCTGATTAGAAATTTGGATACTTATTTTTTTTTTCTATCACATGAGTAACGTTTTGTAATTGTTATTTTAGTACATATTTGATCAAAGGATCAGTTAAGTTTGGATCACATCTATAAGGTTCTACTCTTTAGATATGATATACAAGTATTAATTAGAGCAATTGTGTAGAAGTGTAGGACATTTTGACAAAGAGCAGAGATATAAGGGAATCAGGTTCGTTACGTTCCATTAACTGAACCCTGGTTAGATTGTCTTAGAGATACATTATCCAGAAAGACGATCCCAACCCTCCTAAGCAGGACCAGTTTATCCTGATTTATTTTATGGCCTAAAGGTCAGCTGAGTGATATTGTTGTCTCTGCCAACTATGGAAAAGCCAATGAGAAGTCTTGATGATCATTCCCTTTGTAAAGTTGAGTTGAAATTCCTTTTGAAATCTCTCCAGACCAGAATATATTCTAAATTTTCATTCTTGATTTTGTTCTTATCACACACACGTCGCAGCATTAGGTTACATGATCCACTCGGGTTGAAAAAATGCTCGAATTTTTCAAATTCTTTTGGTGCTATTTGAATGAGATGGCTATAAATATGATCTGTCAAAACCACAAGAATTGCCATCATAAGTTCTTAACTATCTAGAAATCGAGTGGCAAGACAAGAGAGGTATTGCATGAAATGAAGAGTTTCTTTTGGTAGCCAAGGATGACTTGCCTGTTTCTTTTCTCTCAAAGGGTTCGGTATTTATAGATCCATGATTGAGACCCTTTGTTTGGTCGGTTATTAGGCAGTCTCCTTGGCTAACCTGACAATCTCTTCTCTCTCATGCCAACCCTTTTCTTGTTTCATTAAAGCTTTTGGTTAAATGTTGTATTCAGAAATGACATTTCTGTGTTGTCTTATATGCATCAAAGGTGAGTTTTATGTTTGTTTGTTGTTTGAGTACGTGAAAATCATTATATTACTTCTTGTAGCATGATAGCTTCATGACTAGCGTTTAGTGTCATTCACCTAGCTTCGTCGTACGTGGTCTTAATTATGCTCATGTTGTTACTTTCTCGTCAAGTACGTCTAGGTATGATCAATCATACCATATTGAGGTTTAAATATATTTTATTGGAAGCATGCTGCATTTGCATACACTCATTTCTACCGTTCTAGCCACTTCTCATTTTTATGTTGATTCAACTTCATTATTTTTAGACTGACACGTAGGTTAACTGCACCATCAAGGCATGTTACAATTTCCTTATCAATATTCCACCACTTTAAAACGTCCTTCCAAACCTTAGAGTTAAGATTGCAACATGAAATATAATAAATAATATAAGTGCCTTTTCTATATTTTTCATAACTTTCTAATATTATCTTGTAACTTTGATCTTTATGTGGATAAACTTGACACATGCAAAAAATGTCCACACGTATAAGTTGTGCAAACACAAAAAAAGATATATCCCATCTTGACAACACATTGTTGACCCATCATATTTTTGCCGACATAATATTAAACATATATATATCACCTGCCACGTAAATGCTTTACTCCCGTACGTAAGTAATTACATGGTGAGAAATTTGATTTGTTACTATCAAAATATTAATTGGTAGCCTAAAGTGTTACGATATTGTATATAAATCCGTCTCGGAACATTTTATTTTCTCTCATAAATTATTAACGTTAAATAAATGGAGGGTGGCAACACAAGAGAGTATGCCAATCTTGTCCAGAAAACGGACGAATATGGCAACCCGATTCAGACCACGCTAGTTGAAAACATGGACGCAGGTCGTCAAGAACTAAGCACGAACGTGGGTCATGCTAGTGGGGGTGCAGGGTGCTATTATGACTTTGGGGATGCAACTGGTGTTGGTTTTGGTGGCGCTGGTGCTTATTTGAACCAGCATGGTGCGTCGGGTGTTGGCGGTGGTGGTGTTGGTAAGGAGACGGAGAAGAAAGAGTCACAGGAGAAGGTCGATGATGGTGGTAAGCGAACTGATGAAAAGAGGAGGTAGGAGGTCGTGATGGTGTTGAGATTAGTATATAAACGCAATAATACAAGTCTTGGATAAAGTTTGTAAAATATGTGTTGTTAATTATATTAGTGAGAGATATTTGTACCTTAGAGTGTAATTGGTTCAGTTGACATGATCGATCGATATTTATATGAATACTGGAATATGATGCAACTCATGATCACCACTTGTTTATTTAAGAGGTATTTGAAGTTGTTTTGCAAAAATGATTATGTGTTTGTTAAACGGCATGTTTTGGCACATTCTTTAGCCGTTGTCGTATCGTTCTCACGAGCATCATGGGAGCAAAGGCTTTCTTTGATGGAGTACTTACGTACGGGATTTTTTTTATTTTTTATTTTTTATTTTTTATTATTTTTTTTATTTTTTATTTTTTTTCAAGTTGGACTAGTTCAGAAAATCAAACAAAAATATATTAAAATGTTATCTTGAAGTGAGTAGAATGAAAGAATATTCATATGAGCGATGGGAGAATTAGATAGTGTAAGAGGTTGATTTTAATAGTCATATTAGTCATGCTGTTTTAGTTTTAGGTATTTAATTTATTAGACGCGCGGGTATTTTTCAGTTTTAGATAGAGGTAAAAGGTTGAGTTTTGGCCATTGAGAATTTAAAGTAGGGTGAGTATCGGTACAGGACCGGATCGGACCGACCGGTCCGATGACTGAATTAGCCAAAAGCCAAGACCGAGAATTAAACTGAATGTGATCGATCCGGTCTGGTCTCGGTTGGTCCGGTCCGTTCGAATCGTTTACTCAGCCCTAATTGAGATAAGCCATTCACTTGATACAATGTCCATATATTAACACAAGAAAATAACAACATACTCAAAAATTCATCACAATATTGACATGTCAAAGTTTATAATTTTATTTTTATTTTATTTATTATATATATTTTTTATTTTTTTTAATGCCACATTTGCATTTAGCATAAACATGATATTGGGATCGAAATTTGTTAGAAAGTGACTTAAACTTTTGGATTTGTTTCGTAAATTTGTCTTTGGATAGATATTAGTTTTTTGGTATGCTTTCTAATTTGGTAACTTTAGGTTATTTGTTGCCTATAAATAGAATCCAATGACATTAGTTTTCTTCTACATTTTGAACAATCGTTTGGTACCATTTGAATTGGGATTTGGTACCGTTTGAATTAGGGTTTGGTACATTTTGAATTTTTGTGTTGGTTCCTTTAATTGAATTTGGTTTTGTGTTTGGTTTGATAATTTAAATAAAGCTTAGTTCATCTGGATTTGTTTGGTTGGTTCGTCCTTTGAATTACAAACAAAATTAAAAGGACGTAGGTTGTTATAGTGGTATTTTCTTGCGTTTGGGTACGTCGTCGCCGAGACATTGGTTATAGTTCATGACTTTGGCTGTATGCCAAAGAAATCGGAATACAAATAGTCTATGAGAGTGCGTTCATAACGACAACTTAATTATAATACAGTAAACATAATTATCACTGCCAAAAAAGATCTATAACGAAGGGACAACATAATAATTCGCACAAAGTTATAGTCGACAGAGAAGCTTCAACTAAATATGAATCAAGCAATTCAACGACTCGTACGTATCATAACTGGCGATTCTTATTTTCATTTTTCACTTGCAAGCCGTTGGCCTAAGATTGTAACTCCCATGTACCTGCATTACATTGAAACAAAATATTGGTCAACTACATGTTGCTAATGTAATAAACCTCAAAGATGTAATGCAAATGTTAATTTATTAGTTACCTTCCAAGCATCAAAACACTAGCTTGAGGATTAGTTCCTGGAGAGCTGAGTATAGTTGATCCATCAATAACTCTAAGTGAATCGACACCAACAACTTTATATTCATAATCAACGACTTTACCAATACGACATCCGCCATGATAATGCCACATAGTCCTTATAGTGTCCTTGCAATATTGCTCTAAGGATGAATATGTATCACTACGTACAAAGCCGTGTCCTGGTAATTTCATGTTTAGATCAAGAATATCTTTGATAGTCATATTGGCATACTTGTATTTCGAGTACGCTTTTGATTCAACAGCTTTCAAGATAGTTTCAATCCCTTTAACGCATTTCTTCAGATCTTCGGGTTCCTTAAAGTAATTGAATGTTACGGATGGGTTGTCAGATGGATTACGGTTTTCAATCTTTAGCTCACCCATGGATAAAGGGCCATTAATTTTCTCAAATATAAACCCGCCCATCTGCAAACAACAAAATACTTAGGTTTATCAAGTGTTTGTTTTGAGTTTTTTTGCAATCAAACTAATCCAACAGGTTCTCGCCAAACTTAAAAATAAATACAAATGTCTAGCTAGTTACCTGAGGGGAAAATCCCTGATAGTTTGGAGCCGTTGTAAAGATAAAACTAACGCCACCAGCTTCCTCGATGAAGCTACCAAACCGAGTGGTACCAACAACTTGGACCGTAGATGGCTCAACTGTAACAGGGGAAGGAATGAAAACTGCGTTGAGAGGGTTATCAGCCATGCCTTTACCAACGAAAGGCTGCTGAAGCACGACTTTAATCTTAAGGGCATCAAGTTGCTTTCTTGGACCAATACCACTTAACATCAATAGTTGTGGGCTTCCAAGTGCACCCGCAGATAGTATGATTTCATCCTTCTTTCCACCTTTTAGATATGCCATGTGCTTATTTCCTACGGAATCCTGAAACACTACGCCATAAGCCAATGGCCTTGATCTTCCTGTATGTACGTAAAAGGATTCAGTTCAGCCAAATTAATTAAAAGTAAACTTTTATGTAATATATAACGCTGATTGGTTCTTACCATTCTTCTTAAACAAAATTTTGTGAGCAGTTGCATGCAAAAGAACAGACAAGCCTTTGGGGTTGGCATACTGTAGCAAATCTGCTGCCGTATGTCGCGTCCCATTTTCATCAAATATGGTACCACCTACTTTTGTCCCAATGACATGATCATATGTAAAGCCATCGTCAGGTGTTACACTAGCTTCGACTAGCGCAGCCCGTACAGCAGACTGCCATTGGCGCACGACTGGTTTAAATACCATTACTTTTTCTGTCCATTCATAAGACTCAAGGACCAATTTTTTATCCATTAATCTAGCCTCCTTATTGAACTTCTCTTCACCTCGAGAATAGAATCCTGCATTAATAGATGTACCACCACCCAAGACTCGTGCACGTGTATTTATAACACCTTCTGAAGTAAATATTTGAGAAGGTGAATCGGGTGATGTATCTGCGAAGTTGTGACCGAAACGAAATAGACTCGTGATGTTAGCATTCTCATAAGGCGATCCACCCCGTTCAAGCAGTAGAACTGAGTAGTTGCTAGATAAAGTGGTGGCTAGTGGGATTCCTGCGGCACCACCCCCTACGATAATGTAATCATAAAATGAAATCTTTGGAGCTTTCGTTGCTTCATGCATGAATGTATAATTCGGAGCTGTAATATAAGACACATAAAGCCATCAAGATTAATCAGCATAACAAAAACAAATTAAACTAGCAGACAATTTTATCAGGACGAAGTCAGTGTAATTACGTTTTTCTGAGAAGCAAAATTCATGGAAAAAAATTACGAATACTAGAACAGGTATGACAAGCTTTTCCAATACATAAGCCATCTGGAAAAAATGCATATGCATATAGTGACAGGGACAAAAATTGCTAACAAATGTAGCTAGCTAGTTCTAGAGAGTGAACCCAACTATGGATACGTTTTTAGGGTTGCTGAGTTATTAGCAATTTATAAAGCATTTGAAGCTGGGAATAGTCATTGTTGGCGTCCTGGAGATGAAAAATAATAATTAACCTGATTCTTAAACTCACATGTTTGTGCTGTATTATAAATAAATCTCTGCCGAGCTGAGCCAATATTGTTTCATTCAATTTCTATTTGTACGAATTTGTCTCACTCAATTAACTTATAATATTTTTTCATTCATCGACAATGCTTACCTCTGGAATAACTAAAATAAGACAAAATAAACATGAAAAATATATAATGTTTCCCCAATAAACAGCTTTTATTTTAAGTTGGGGAATATAGTACATAATATTCTAATACACCATGTGATTATAAATAAACCACATTTAACAATTGTTTTATTCGAATGTTTGAAGTTATTATGCCGTATTTTAATGGATAAATAATTATTGGAGATAATTAACTGGTGGAGGCATAGTGTTTAGCAACACAGATTTAAAGACGCACATTACAGCGACATAAATTGTTGTGACAAACGGATTACCTACGTACATACAACTATACGACTATACGAGGTTTAGCTTTTCTTTTAACTTTTGATATTAACATTTGTTAAGTTTTTTGAGAGCAGTTGCGATGCACATTATAATTTTCTCATTAAAAAGTTATTCACTAGTTGTTGGACCCCGCTCATCACGAGAATATCTAAAATGTTTACTTTTTATTTTAACTGTGTTCTAAAACATTTTGTCAAAGCATGTGAGTTAGGATCAAATAAGAAGAATAATAAAAATAAGAAGGATAAGAAATAATTACAACCACATATTCTAGATACATCTACAAAAATGTATGCGTCTTCATTCAAATTTTCCCACCCAAATTAAAATGTGTGGCTAGAATTACTTCTTACCCTTCTCATTTTAATTATTCTTCTTATTGGATCTCTTCCCCAAAGCATACTTAACAAGAACCACAGCGAAACAAGACTGAACTAGTTGGCAGGATTAACCGATTTATCAACCCAAACGATTAAACCAATACGCAAAAGTTTATGATTGTTTTGAGTAACAATTATACAAAGAAATAACAACCGAATGATTGATATAAATAACTTTGCAATAGCAGATTTAGGATTTTAAGTTAGGGGAAAAAGGAGGTTGATTATTACTGTATGCGTTTTAACCCTAATAACGAGGTGTCATTATATATAACTAGAACGGTACCCGCGCAATGCGGCGACAGGTACCCTGTGATTAAATTTTGCAGTCGGTTACATGTTTAATTATCTTCATGCTTTACAAGTAGAGATTTTCTGCTTTTCTGATTTTACTTTTTTGTTTTTTGTTAACAGTTTTCTGTTTTTCAGTTTTTCTGTTTTCAGTTTTTAGTTTTTTAGTTTTTTTTGTTTTCCAGTTTTCAGTTTTTCGTTTTCCAGTTTTCTAGTTTTCCAGTTTTCTGTTTTTCTGTTTTTCAGTTTTTCAGGTTTTCAGTTTTCCATTTTTTAGTTTTCAGTTTTCAGTTTTCAGTTTTCAGCAATTAATGTTTGAAATCCTTCTTCAATCAATATTTGAAATCTTTCCACAATAAGAAATAAAAAGTCTCAATTTTAAGCCTTTCTATTTATAGAATAATTCTAAATGCATTATAATGTAGTATAGATAAGGCAATGTTCATTTCAACGCTCCAAGTTCACATCTTCATAAAAATGCCACCAAACTCTTTATTTATTCTATAGTTCTAGCCTTTTGCCTCTATGATTTCAACATCCTACCTTAATGATTTGTTAAAAAGGTCACATAAGCACAACTTATTCCTCAAAAATTTATATGAGCAACAAGAATATGCTTGGTAAAAATGTTTGCTACTTGGTTTGAGGATTCAATTTTGTGAATCCTCACAGTACTTTAGCAATTTTCTCTCTTATGAAATGCACATCAACTTCAAAGTGTTTTGTTCTCTTATGAAAAACATAATTATTTGCAATTTGAATGGCAGATTTGTGGTTACAATAAAGAGAAACTGGGAGAGTGACTTGATCTTAAAATCAATTAAAATCTTCATGATCCACATTATTTCACTAGTAGAAGAATCCATGGCTTTATATTCAGATTCAGTTGATGACTTTGAGAGAGTAACTTGATTTTTAACTTTTTCATAAAATCAGACAGTTATTGAAAAATATACAATAACCAAAAACTGAGTTTTTGGTTACTAAGCATTTTGGTCAGTCATTATCAACAAAGCTAACTACCTTACCATATGATGGGTCATTTTGAATGTCTGAGGAATATCTCACGCCTTTACCTAAAGATCCCTTTAGATATCTTAGAACTTTCAAAGCATCATGCATATTAGACTTCAAGGGAGCATGCATACGTTAGCTTAGACACTGAACAGTATATGAGATATCAAGTCTGGTGTGGGTAAGGTAAATCAATTTCCCAACCCGTTTCTAAAAGCCAGTCATATTGGTCAGAAGGGGGTAATTATTAGTTGGCAAGTGAGCCATAACATGATTTGTCTCCATGGGTAGAAATGGGCGTACAAGCAAGCATCTCAAACTCTTGTAAGAGTTCTAAGCAAGTCGATTGGGAATCGACTTGGAATCGACTTAGAGTCGATTATGAGATCAGTCACAAAGGGTTTCAAAACCCTTTGTGCTTGGTTCAACCAGTCGAATAAGAGGAGAGGGAGAGAGAGTATTTTAGGGGTTTAGAGGGTTGTTAATGAATCCATAAAAAAGCATGTGGTATTTATAGGATATCATGAAAGCTTCTTAGTAGGATTAGAAACCCATAATTAACCTTTAAGTGTATTGAGTTATATAAGTTATATTAGTGAGCTATTTGTACCTTACTTTAATCGGTTCATTTGACATGATCGATATTAATACTCGGTTATGATGCAACTCATCACCACTTATTTATTTGAGATGTATTTTAAGTTGTTTTGCGAGTAGCCGTTGTCATATCATTCTCACGAGCATTATGGGAGCAAGGTCGTCATTAATGGAGGTCTCGGTGAAAATAAAAGTGAGGCTCTCGAAATCAATGTTAAATAAAAAGTGTCGACTTTTTGTTAGGTAAAATGCGTTACTTCTCTATAGTCAATTCTCCATAATAAATCATAGACTTTATAAAATGACGGAACTTTTTAAAAAGGTATCAAATATAATTGGAGTTGGTGATAAAAGATTTTTTTTTTTTTTTTTTTCCAAGTTGGTTAAGTTCACAAAATCAAACAAAAATATATTAAATGTTATCTTTAAGTGAGTAGAATGACAAAAATATTCATATGAGAGAAGGGTGTATTAGATTGTGGTAAAAGGTTGAGTTTTAATAGTCGTGTTAATCGTCACATTGTTTAAATTTTAGGTATTTTATTTGTTATACGGATCTTTTTCATCTAATGCATATTTAATAAAGATATATAATCTAATGATTTACTTTTCACTATATGAGTTAGTATTAAATGAGAAATAACATTAAAATGAAAATGACACATTTCAGATACACCTAATTTTTTTTAAAAGTTCTCAAAATTTAGAGCATCCGAGCTATTGCACCCTTTATACCCATCGCCCACTCTCAAAGCAACCCGAAGTCAAAGTTGACCCTTTGCACCTGTTTGATCTAGAGGACAAGTGAAAGTAGTAACTAAAGGCAAAGCGGTTCAAAACTAGGTTCAATTTTGGCGTTATGTTATATATATCGTGATAAGTAATGCTATTTAGGCTTATAATATATGCTTAAATACATATCTAATGTATAAATTACTTGTATAATTCCATTATACATTTTCTCTCTTCAAATTCTTACCAATCACTTTTTTATATTCGCCAATCAAATCATTAGTCATAACAAGTAGGCTTGCTAATCTAAGAATCATTTTTTTGATGGTAGGTTATGTAATTGTTTAGAACCAGTAGGGTCTAATATGAAAATATAAACCCCAAAACAAAAACAAAAGAGCAGCAAGCATTTGGAACAAAGAAAGGGTTTCTTCTTATTCAGGTGCACCCAAATCCAGTCTCTTATTTTTATTCTTAATTACGTTTCCTAGTATTTTCACCATTTATTTCGTTCCTAAATTTCTTTATTAGGGTTTGGTGATTACTTTTTAATGCTATTAGATCATGAAGGGTTTCTTTATTTTTGCACTATGCAAGGATTAATTTGTTTAAATTTATATGCTATCTGCACTTTCATGGTTTTTTCAATTTCATTTCTTCTTCTTAAATGCTGTTTCTTATTTCCTTTTTTTTTTTTTTTTTTTTTTTGGTCCAATTTAACGCCTTTCCAATCTGTTTTATTATGCTTTCAGTTTTAGATGTCGATAGGATTATCAAAGATTACGTTTCTTTTTTCTCTTTGGCTTGTAGTAAGGAAATGTATGTTGATGTCATCCTAGGATTTTAGTTGTTTCATTAGATGTTAATTTAACGCTATAGATAATATTGGATTTGTGGTACTTAAGTAACGTGCCTTAGAAATTTAAATGGAATCATAATATTGGATTTGTTTTAATCAAGATTGATTATTCTAAGCCTTATCTGTATAATGACTGATGTTGCAGAAGATTGTAGTGTTTAATCCCTGAAAAGCATCATGTTTACCACAACGGTGAGGTATCTTGGTACAAAGCCAAAACCAGCAATGAAGGCACTAGAACCTAGATTTCGGCCTGAACAAAATCAAACCATCACCAGGGCCATTTTTGAAATCCTAAAGGAGCATGGTCCTCTTAGTGTTGCTCAAACATGGGAACGCGTTCAGGTCTGTAGCTTTTTGTGTTTGTTAATTATGACACAATGGGCATATGTCAAGTAACAGTTCTAAACGAGTATTTTTTGGTGCGGGTCAGCTTGGGTTGGACCCGAAAGAATAATTCTAAAAAAACGCTTTTCATTATATGTTTTATGCAATAATAACTACTTTTTCAACCCATCTGACCCATTTGATTTCAAATATAATCTGATTCGATCCATTCAAAGTGGGGAGGCATTGTTACCTCTGAAAATGAGTTGGATGCCATTTGCGCACTTTGTTTGAAAACTGAAATGCTTTTGTGATTGTTAAGGCCTCAATATGACTGGGTACAGTGATAACATATATTTTGCAGCAAGTTGGTGTGCAAGACTTGACTAGCAAAACACAGATGAAGACAGTACTGAGATGGATGAAGGAAAGGCAGAAGCTTAAGCAAATATGCAACCATGTTGGTCCCAATAAGCAGTTCCTCTACACCACCTGGTTCACACCTGACGTTAACAAGCAAAGATCCACCAAGGTCAAGTCTTCTTAACCAAGGCATCTTGAACTAGATAGACTGCAATATTCAATGCGGTTATAGCGGCACATTGTTATGCCTTTGTGCTTTGAAGTATGACTTGAATCACATCATGTTCTATGAACAATTTTGGTTATGTAAAACAATTTTAGATATTGGTTTTGACATAATAAGCATGTGTTGTTTTGCAATTGATGCTTGCATTTTCATGATTTATTGTATTTTATAATGTAATGAGTTGATGTGTACTGAAGAAACTTGTTACCAACCCCAGAGTTCTGCCTATAGATATGAAAGGCACAATGGTCAGCTGATATGCAGTGATGGTTTAGTATAGAGATGAGTAAAACGTCTAAAACCTATTTGTAAAACTCAAGAGTGAGCAAAACTGTTCCAAACAAGTCCTAACTTTTGTTATTGTTGCAATCATCATTTCTTGAATGCAACAAAAACAATACACTGCCTCACTACCCTACCCCTTAGTATTGTTTCACGAAACTTCTAGAATTCCTTGACGGATGTGCAAATGATGCTAATGAATTTAACAACTCAAAATATTTCCTGTTTAACTAAAACATAAATTGACTATAAATGGCTGTCCTTTCCGGTACTGATTACAGACTAACGAACATAAAAACTCGTGGAGACAGACAACATGTTCACTATACTGGTTTCCAATATACAAAATCCTTCTTTCAGGAAAAACTAACATCAATGGTGGCTCTTTGCCTTTTGCAATACATCCTTTAGAACACCGGCAATTCTATCTGCCATATGTTGCTCTAAAAACATTTGTTTCACCCTCACATACCCTCGTTTTCCCATTGTTAGCCTCTTTTCCACCTGCGTAGCAAGTTTCACAATATTTGTGGCAAGAGGAGTTACACCTTCTTTCCCTGCAGGATGCAGAAACCCTGTTGACCCATTCACAACAATCTCTGCTGTCCCTCCTGCTGATGTTCCCTGCCAATTTACAAATGCAAATAAATTGGTGTCATTAACTATGTATTTAGGTCAAAACTTCATTTTTGAAGTCACAGAAACAAAATATATACCAATACAGGAAGCTGGAACGCCATAGCTTCGATTGTTATCCTTCCAAAGCATTCTCCTCGACCCTAGAGAGATGAAAAACAGGAAATGATGTTAGCTTCAAATCTTGACTTTCATTTTGTATGGTGGTATATAACCAATCTATCACACTTAACGGTAATATATAAAAAGAATAGATCCAGAGAGTAGCTAGTTGACATATAAATATGCACCTGAGAGTTTTGGACTAGAACATCGATTGCTGCTAAATATGGGGCTACAGTAAGTGTTTTATTCACAAAATGAACTCGATGTTGGATCTGATTCCGTGCTACAAAATTCCTAAGTTCTGTTTCGAATTTGGTCTGCACACTCATATCACTTCCTACAATTACTGCATGTATTGACGGCACTTGTAGCTTCTTTTGTTTGATCAGTTGTAAGCTCTCGTGGAAGGAACGTAGAAATAAGTCTTGACCTTTTCCCCGTGAAACACCTGCACATCAGCGGTAGCAAATATATTATCAGAACATACAACAACTAGCTAACAGAAACCCTTACATGCTTTCTCAATACCCCTTTGACTATAAAAATATATTATATTTTATTAGAGAAACATAATTACACTAGAGTGGAAGCCTTACTATTGATAGCAGCGAATAATATATCATCATTTCGCACTCCAAGGGACTCCCTAACATGCTCTCTCAAAACCCTTTTTGCCACATTATCTTCAGCAACATCCATAAGTTCTTTGCTGTTACCAAGGTGAACCACGTAGGTTTTCGGCATCTTGATTCTGCAGATTAACATATATACAAATATCGATATCAAAACCTGTGTTATCTAAATAAGCATTCTGAGCGTTTAAGAGAAAAAAGTCAAAAAAAAACAGATGCGTACTTCAAGCGCTCTTGAGTTCTATTCTGCCAATATTCAGCTGTTACATGAGAATCGATCATAGAGCCAGCAACATAAGGCAGGTGCTTAACATAGTCCAATTTAAAGTAATGGCCTCTCATTTCATGAATCCACCACAGCACTTTTGGTAGTACACGAGGAACATCTTTGTTTAGAACAGCATCAAGCCATTTTCCAGCAACAGCAGTGTTTAAGACTACCAAATCAGCTTTTAGGGCGGTATCTATAGCTTCTTGACCCTTGGCAGAGAATACCTAAAAGATACTTGAGAACTTTAGGAGGCAAGCTAGAAAGGTAAGGTGGCACTAAAGTAAATACTGACACATAACCTTACAAATATCATGACCATGTGAAATGTCATTTAATAGGATCAGTTTTCAAACAAATTTATAAAATGTGGCGGTGGAAGATGTACCTGCACTCCACGGTCCAACATTTTGTTCTCCAAATTGTATATCACCTCATCTGTTCCAGATGGTTTTTGGTTTGTTATCCAACAAACTTCAGCACCAACACCACGTAATAAAAACGCTAGTTCCATCAAAAGCAATGGACCACCTAGAGATATATAATGAAATGCTTCAGAAGGAAATCATGGAATAAAGAAACAAAAGAAACACAGATCAAAAAGGGCAAGTGTTTTCTGCTATCTAAATTTATTTTCCTCACTTCTCTTTCAGAAACAAAGAAAAAGAAAGACGCTTATTTGCAGCAACTTCTATAGCTAACTTTGAAGCTAATGGCCTCCTGAATGCTTTCCCTCACTAACACTATTACAGAGCATATGTGCTACTGATTACTGATTTTCTGTCAAAAAGTATTTACTTTAATTTGATTCATAAAGAGTATTTTCCCCTTATTTTCATGTGGTAGAACATTTGCATGTTTGACAGATTTAGTATATGGGCATGGAATCAATAGTTGCAATTTTCATGTAATGACAATAAAACAGATAACTTATATGATTATAGCAACTTAAGCAACTGAAAATCAATCTATAAAACTTTGTAGGATAAACCTATCTTCCTTAACATAAGGAAAAACAAGAACTAGAAGTAGGCATATGTTATTGCATTTCTCCTAATCCAAGGCACGTTAGTGAAAGTTTACTTAGAAAGGTATCATAAACCAAAATCCTAGTAGAGACACCTCTACATTTCCATTAGATGCAGAGGGTCAGGTTGTGTTTACTTGGTGAGAAATGAGGCATTTTTCTAACATTTCACAAAAAACCTGAAAAAGTAGGGAACTTGTTTAATTGCAAATTTTTGAAAAGAGCTATTTACACTTCCCAACATTTTTCCTTGCACTTATTTTACAAAAATCCCTTGCATTTTTCGTTTTTCTAAAAAATATCATCTAATCACGTTTTCCAAATTTTCAACTCTTTTTTAGATATAAAAACCCCTTCTTTTTTCTAAAGAAGTCAACATAGAGAATTAAGGAAATTTTTCAACAACTAAACACACCCTTAGCTCCTAAAAATCGACTTAGTTTCAAACTTTCAATAACATATGCAGGTCGAACAACCACTCAGTCCATAACAGCAGGAGTTTTTTCAAAAGTTTTTCTAAAAGAGTCAGAAGTTCATGTTTCAATCTTTAACCATTATTTTTGCTAGTTACACCTCTCTAGATTTTTCCCTTGCCCTTTTCACTTTTTACAAATATATCATCTAATTACGTTTTCTAACTTTACATTACACTACTTTTTTAGAGATTAAAATCCCTGATTTTCTGCGTTTTCGAAAGCAGGTTTAGACGTGCTTTTTTCTTAAATATTTCTGCAAATGAATAATCTGGTTTAAGAAAAGGTAATTCCGAGCACCAACTTCGAATAGCAACATACATTTTCTATTTGTTGCCCTGTTATCCTCATGTCAGGAATGATGATTATTATTTTCAGATGTTAAATGTAAAAGAAAAAAAATGGATTTGATTGCCTTTGTTACAGCTGTTTGGTGGCGGATCCGATGAAGATGTGACAAATTGATGTGCCAATAAAGTGAATCTTAAAAATATACTCATTGTCACGGGTAGTCTAAACTATGGAATGAAATTGTCCAATTCCAAGTCATACTAGGCCCAAACCAATCACCAACCCGCTCCATGAACGACTTTCCTGATAACAACTTTAGACTTAAGTCAACGCCACCACCAGTACCATGGTCTGAAAAAGAGGTTACGAGGAGGTTATTTATCTCGGTTATAACTTTAGGATGGCCGATGTCGTGTGTTTTAACGACAAGGGGTGTTTTTTGTTATATTCTAAATCTACGGTGTCATTAGTGCCCAATCCGGGTGGTAATTTCTGATTGGTGGATCTATGTGAACGCGGATTCAGATCTAAACATTTCAAATGACCCGCCCAAATTTTAAGTTTTCGAAATCTATAAAACTCCCCCCAAAACTCAATCTCAACCACACACACTAAAAAAACACACAAATCAAAAACATGTCTCCTCCTGCTGATGTGATGTGATTGCCTGCATGGTTTGCAATGAAGAAGAGCACCCCGAAGGCATGCACGATCACTTCGCTGCTAATCACCCAGTAATTTTACTTCAATTTAATCCTGATTATGCTCAATTTAATCACAATCACCAGTAATGATCGTGATTAAATTGAGTAACAGGATTACATTGAGGTAAAATTACTGGGTGATAAGCGGCGAAGTGATCGTGCATTCCTTCGGGGTGCTTTTCTTCATTGCAACCCCTGCAGGCAATCACATAACATAACAGGAGGAGACATTTTTTTTATTTGTGTATTTTTTTGAGTGCGTGTGGTTGACATGTGAGTTTTGGGGGGAGTTTTATAGATTTCAAAAACTTCAAATTTAGGAGGGTCATTTGAAATGTTTAGATCTGAATCCGCGTTCACACAGATCCACAAATCAGAAATTACCACCCGGATTGGGCACTAATGACACCGTAGATTTAGAATATAACAAAAAACACCCCTTGTCATTAAAACACACGACATCGTCCATCCTAAAGTTATAAACCAAGATAAACAACTACCTCGTAACCTCTTTTTTCGACCATGGCACTGGTGGTGGCGTTGACTAAAGTCTAAAATTGTCCAAGTTAGATTTTTAGTTTCAAATTTTTCTAAAGTCTAAAGTTGTCAAACACCTTCAAATGAACAACACACGAGGTCACGAGCTGAGGAACTATCAGAACCTCTTAAGGCTTGCTAAACAGCTATTCCTATACACAACGCAATCATCAGTGGAACTAAACTAAAACCTAAAACTAACGCGCAAAACTAATCTTAAGGCCATACATTAACAATGCAGCTACCTAGCATATCAAAAACACATAAAAAACATTACCAGAAAGCGACAACTCATGTGAAACAAGCAAGACAACTTTAGACTTCATAAAACTCAACGGACTCGCCACGACACCGATCCGATCCTTCACCGAACTCTCCGCACTCTTCTCATTACCCAGCGGCAGATCAAACCGTTGCGACCGGTCACAAGACGAGTCATAAGCAGCTCGGATAATAAACGCCACGGCAGTTGAGATGGATAACAAGGCTAATAGAATCAACAGCCATCGTTTCTTCTGGAAGCATAGTGTTGATGTTGATGGTGTGTGTTTGGCCATTGTTAGGGTTAGGGTTAGGGTTTGGGTGTTTGGGGCATTGATTTAGGGGTTCATTTGGAGTGTTTGGATTTGTGGTTTGAGATTGAAAGTGAGTTTGATTTGATTTGATATTTTGATTTATGGGGTTTGAAATGGAGTAGAACTGAGACTGAGGTTTCTCTCACTGGTTTCTTGTTTTGGGGGTGTTTGGGGTAACGATGTTTTTTATGGTTAAAAAGACCAGATTTGTTACCATAAACAGACCAATGATATATAAAATAAAAAATATATCAACCCATCAAGTTATGAAAAAAATAGAGTTAATTACATATTGCGTGATTGCGTCCATGTGATTTACACATAATGATATCTTGTGGTTTCAAAATCTTGCATTGTTAATCTTTATGGGCGATGGCCATTTGTTTTCATAGATAAATCCCTTACGTGTTGAAAACGTTATTTTGATCGTTTTGCTTCGCACCTGCCGTACCTATTTTCCCCAAACTAAACACCCACTTCAAACACTTTAGTTCATGCTAATTGCTTCAAACACACCCGTACCTATTTTCCCCCAATTCGCAAGAATCCTAATTCGTTCACTTCGTCCTAATTGATTCAGTTTAATTCGAGATGGTAGGGGTGTGCGCGGTTCGGTTTGGGTCGGTTTTTTGGCTAAAATTGAAACCGAACCGAAATATTCGGTTTTTATAGAACCCAAAACCGAAACCGTGCGGTTTTTGGCGATTTTATTTTTCCAGTTTATTATCGATTTTGATTCGGTTTTTCAGTTATTTCGCTTTTTAACCCTTTTATATTTGGACAATGCCAATTTATACCAACAAACTTGTTTTACATAAAAATTGGTTATTTATTTTTATTTTTTTACTTTTTTCAATCTAAGCTTAATAATATTTATCTCATATTTTTACAATCACAGACATATGGATGAGACACACATACATGCAAGTGAACATACACATAGTATGATCATTGTCAAATATGTATTAATATATTGTCAAGTAAACACACGACACGACAAACACGCATATAAGCGTTAGGATAAATATATTATAAATCCACCCACAAAATGAATATAAATTTATAAATTCGATTTATTTATTTAGTTATTTATTTATATTATATTAATTATATATTATTATATAATAAAGCCTGTTCGGTTCGGTTCGGTTTTTATGGTTTAATTTTTGGACAAAAATCGAAACCGAAAAGCATTTTTCGGTTTTTGAAAAAGTAAAAACCAAACCATCGATTTTGAGTTTCGGTCAATTTTCTTTGATTTTCGGTTTGGTTTCAACTTTTATGGTTGTTTTGCTCACCCCTGCGAGATGGTTACTGACTAGATGATAATGTACATTATGTATTAATTATTTATAAATTTGTTTAATTTTAATTGTTTTATATTCAATTTTAAGGTTTTAATCCGTGATTAGGCTACTAGGCAAGGCATGGTGATGTCTTCACCATTTGCTCCACTCACGCATGATTCTCCTTGCCCTCCACCATTTGCTTCACCAACGCACACAATCCAAAGCAACTTTTGGTGGTCTGATCACCAAATGAAAAATAAAAAACGGGCCCCATTTATTATTTCTTTATTTTGTGTGTGAGTGTGTGGGGTATATTTGTATAAAGTGGGTATTTAATGAAAGGTGAAGTTACAGGTAACCTTGACTACTAAATGGTGAAGTGAGGTGAAGGGAAGTGAGAGGAGAGAGAAAGCTGAGGTGGCGCTGAGGTGTCAGGTGAAAAAACCACCCCCTTGCCTACCAGCCTAATATGAGTGATAAAAATGTGGCTGATAGGTACAACTTTAGTGAGTATTGATGACATTAACCTGACATAGATGATGTGATCAATGTGGCTGATGGTAGGGCTTGGGAGAAAGTGATCATCACATATCAAATCATTGATGAGATTCATGTTTAGTTTTAGATAGTTAGGGGGGAATGTGAACATCACATATATGATGAGATACTTGAAGGTTTAATAAAAAAAATGCATATAATGAAATGGATGATGTATCAAATGTTAAGAAAGCTAGAGGTTTCATTCTAGGATTAAGAGCAATTGAAGTAGAGGTTGGGGGAAGTAGAGTTTGTAGTGTTGGAGAAAAGGTTAAGCAATCAAGAAGTAAAGTTAAAGTGAAAAGTTGCATTCTAGGATTAATAGCAAGAACTTCATGATGTTATAGCAGGATCTAGTCAAGTAAGTGGTTGCATTCTTTAGATCAATCTGCATTATTATTTTATATAGAAAACTTGCATATAAAATATATGAATCATTCATTTTCAGATCTTGAAACATTCTCATATTCCTTTCATGCCATATCTTATACACACACACTCCAATACATTTGTCTAGTTTTCTTACCAACTCATAAAAAGGCAATTATATAGAAGGTGCCATGAATCACATGGTGGAAAGTAATGCAAAAAGAATAAAGCCAAATGAAAACACACAACCTATGTTTCTTTTGTGCAACCAAAAGGTTTAGATTCTGGAATGAAAAACCTAATGATTGAAGAAACATTAGTGTAATAGTTGACCTAATTCCAATACAATACAATTCTGGCCTATTTCAGCCACTCCATATTAGGAGGTTGTGGACTATACATTGTATTTTAAAAATAGACACCTTAACTAAAAAGACAATCACAAGGGGTTGTCAATTGTGTTTATACAAGCTATCTAGCAAAATATATGACTAAAAATGATAATATGAAAGTTATGCCACATAAATTTGGAAACATACAAACAAAGGGGTTATCAAACCTTGCAATCGTGTTTAGTTTTATCTATCTAGAAAAATCCATGACTAAATATGACAATATGCTTGTATGACAACTAGGTCATGTGATTCACCTTTTCACGTATGATAAATACTAGATGAATGCTAAAATAAAGCTCAACCGTTGTTTAATTGAGCTTGTTATGTTTAATAACCAAAAAGCACATATTTTTAAGGCGATGTTTGTATTTTTAGTGGCTAATTTGTAGTACAATATATGCAAGAGAATATGTGGATATGAAGTATGAACTTGCAAAGAAAACTATTGCGATAAGAAGGGTTCTGAAAACAAGAAGTTGTCATCAAACTTAACAAAAGTATATATGCAAAGACTTACAAATGTGCACTATATTTGTAACACCCAAATGCTCCACACAAGATAAAAGTGTGAAGCAATTGGGTGTTACAAATATAGTGCACATTTATAAGTGGGAACAAATTTTAGATTTCTTCACACTTAAAAGCATAGAAATTTTTTTGCAACAAATATAAGTCTGAAAACTCTTTTGTTTTACACATTTATAAATGTTGATAAACTCAAAATATTTTACACACTTATTAAAAGTGTATACAGATTAATGTTGTAAAATGACAATTTTTTTAAGTGTGTTAAAAGTTCGTATATTTGTGTTTTGACCGCTACGGCAAATACGATATGAGGTGTATTTTATAATTTTTGACCGTATATGTGTAACGATTCCCATCTTTTATGATTTCTTGCTTCAAGTTTAGCTCATAGTTTGATTAACTCCACACCTATATTTCCTTAAAGAAAAATTTAAACTACCAACTCCCGTTCCTAATCCTAACCTCCAACCCCAACCCCACAATTCTCTATAAGTAATACTAGCACAAACCTTCATTGACCATACAAGTCTTTGGGCTAGAACCATATCATACAATTACCAAAAAATGGCTCACTCACTAACCATGACCATAACCATAATGTGCATAGCTCTCATGGCTCTAACTCCTGTTTTTTCTAAGATCACCAATGGCGGGTACCTTTACCCGCAATTCTACGATCAATCTTGTCCACAAGCCACGAATATAGTTCGCTCCATAGTTGCAAAAAATGTTGCAAAGGACCCGCGCATGGCTGCTTCGTTACTAAGGCTCCATTTTCATGATTGTTTCGTTAAGGTTTGTGAAGTACTATCTCTTTTATGCTCATTTTTTTTGAAGTTCTGAGACTATATGGATGTTAATGGAAATGATCATGTTTGTTACTAGGGATGTGATGCATCAGTATTGTTAGACAATGGTGGCCCTCGTAATGTGGTCAGTGAAAAAGGGTCTGTCCCAAATAATAACTCGGCTCGTGGATTTGAAGTTATTGATGAGATCAAAGCTGCACTTGAGACGGCTTGTCCACAAACAGTCTCGTGTGCAGATATCCTGGCTCTAGCCGCAAGAGACTCCACAGTTTTGGTACTTCATTCTAAATTTTATAACATTCCAACAAAATATAAAATTTATAGGATTACTCATGCTCCAAAAGAGTTGTGTAAACCTTTTTTTATGTATAATTGTATATAGGCCGGTGGACCGAGTTGGGAAGTTCCTGTAGGAAGAAGGGACTCATTGGGGGCAAGTCTGCGTGGGTCTAACAATAATATTCCTGCTCCAAACAACACTTTCCAAACCATCCTTACGAAATTCAAGCTCAGGGGTCTTGATATTGTCGATCTTGTAGCACTTTCAGGTAATCTTGAAAGACAATCCGCAAACTTAAACAATCAATAATTCTTGAGAAAACCACTTACTCTTTTTATTACAGGAAGTCATACCATTGGAAATGCTAGGTGCACAAGCTTCAAGCAAAGGCTATATGGCAACAAGGGCAACGACCAAATCAACCAACTATTTGCTCAAAAACTGCGTGCAATGTGCCCCCAATCGGGTGGTGACCAGAACTTGTCTTTTCTAGACAATATGACCCCAATGAAGTTTGATAATGCCTATTACAAGAATTTAATGGAATCAAAGGGAGTCTTAAGTTCAGATCAAATCTTATTTAAAGACAACCAAGAAACGATGCAGCTTGTTAAGGAATATGCTGCAAATGAGGAAATGTTTTTCCAACAGTTTGCTAAGTCGATGGTTAAAATGGGCAATATTAGTCCTTTGACAGGATTCAGAGGAGAAATCCGAAAGACTTGCAGGAGCATTAACGGCTAAGATCATTTTTACTGCTTGTTCAAGTGGTCGGAACTTCTATACGAGTTATTATCTCATACGTTACCTTTTATACATTTATTATTCAAAAGATCCTTGGTTATATGTATCAAGTTACAATCAGCCATTCGATTGATTCGTTGTATTAATAAAATGAAATGGAAGAACATATGTATTTGAGAGTTGATTTCAGTTCTTGTTGCTCTAAATCATGTTTTATAAGTAGAAATTCAAAGTAGGAATAAGTAAATCACAAAGTAGGAATAAGTAAAACAAAAAAGAAACTGTGGCTGCTGGGATTCGAGCCCAGGTCTCCACGGCCACAACGTGGAATTCTTACCACTAAACTACAGCCACTTTGGTGATTGCTGTTGCGCTCAATTTTTATTTATATCAAAGCAGAATAACTTCAAGACCCACAAGATCACACAACTAGAAGTTAGTGTTGAGAACGTTAACCTTTTCTTTGTATATTGTGGTCATTACATCATATTAATAAGATTGATCATAGCACATTGTTCCTAATGTATTAGAGTAGTTGAGACAATAACAATGCTCAACAGAATATTGAGACTTAAGAGAGGTAAGAGTTAGACGCAATTTGGCACCAATAAATGTTATTGGGTTGCCACCTCAGCAAACACCCCTAACTATAACACTCTCTCCAGCTATAACTGTTACAGGCGCATGTGCGTCGAATAACGCCATCACAAAAAATACCCACTAAAAAAAAACTTGTTAATTGCCTGGCGAGGAGACGAATGGCGAGCGAATGGCACCGCCACACCATCACCGGTGCAGAATGGCGACGCCATTGGGCAAAAAAATAATAATAATAATAAAATAAAATAATAAAAAAACCAATGACGTGTTGTTTGGATGTTCACCGTGCACTCTAAGATGTGTATTGTTAAACCCCTAGCTCGAGTAATAGACATGTTGACCGTTAAACCCCTACCTCGAGTAATGGACGCTTCAAAAAGACCTCCGGCATAAACAAAATCTAAAGAAATGCCTAAAAGATTAGACCCAATTATACCATTAGAATTTTGAAACTTTACGAGAACTATAATCAGAGTCTGTAATGAAATACTCACATTAACAAATCGTAAATACTTATTAGCATGCAACAGGTCTGATAAGATTATAAAACATTTGGATATGAGTTATCGGATACACTATTCAATAACAATGGAAGGAGAATGATGATCAGTTAGCAAATGATGTGACAAGATAAAATTTCCGGCATCGAATACATCCATTGTCCATTGAAGGTTGGAATATACATACATTTTTTTTTTTTTTGGTCTCAGAATCAACGGAATCTTAGATCACACAGATACAATACAACCATTCTTGATTAGGATCATCCTCCCTCACTACATATGGTCATGCGTAAAGACATTGCATTTTTGGTTTCAAAATTTAGAGTTAGTAGTAATATCATAGAACAAAAACACACAAAATGATGTTTGTATCCATAAATTGTTCGACATAAAGGCTTAGCAAACTACATAATATGAAATGCTGATCATAGACCTGAGATGCATAAATTTACTTCCTCGCCCCTCTCTTCATTCGGAGTCGGAATCATTATTAGCAGAATATCTCACTGTCCTTCGTCTACTTTCGTCATATTCTGCTTCTTCATCGTCATTCTTTTTCTTCTCCTCGATTATACCTACACAACAAACAAAATTTAGAGACCAACATAACCAACATGATAACAAATTAATAAACCGTAAGGAGTAATTTTAAAAGGTAAGTGTTACCTTTCTTAATCAAGTAAACTTCTAGCTTCCTCGTGCTAAAATCATCTTTTCCTCCCAGATCTTGAAACCCAACCAGCCTATCTCCTGCAATTCCTTGCCTGTAAAAAAGAAAATTCATCCCCACTCTGATACCATGGAAAACCAAAAACTCAAACTAATAGCATGATCAGGAATCTGACCTGAACAAAATGACACACGGTAGCATCTTTATTCCTAATTTGGTGACAAAGAATGGGGAATTCTGCACGCGACATATGAAAATGATAAAACCATATAGAAGAGTAAAATACCGAATACAGCAAAAAGTAATGATGAGTCACATAAACAAACCTCAGCGTCTACTTTAATAAACTTAGTATTTAGATGACTTGGTGCGAGAGTCTTCAAATGCTTGTCCATTATCCTACAAGACACGTAAACATTATCATCAAGAAAATACCAAAAAGTTTTTTTTTTTTTTTTTTTTTTTTGGGTAAAAAAATACCAAAAAGTTTGAATTATATCAACTGGAATAATATCACTGATTATTTGGTTAAAAAGAACAAAACTTACTTGCAACGATAGAACTCGCGATGGTAAAAGTGGCAAATCACTTTTTCACTACCAGTGACTTCACCCAAAAAGTCTCCTTCACTTACCTCTCTGTACTCTCCATGCCCTTTTTTAGTCAATGATTGCCGCTTCTCAGCTTCCCTCTTTTTTTCAATAAAAGATCAAATCATAAAGGCAAATTCCATGTCAAGAACATTGTCACAATTGACATACAAATGTGTGTATTTAAACTAGTCAAAATTACAACCTTAAGAGCCGCAATCCTATCTGCATGTAACTTTTCCAGCTCGGGGTCCTGATATGTAATTTGATGCGAGTGGATTAGATTGGACACTTTGATTAACAAATATATATCGTATAATGATAAATGCATTCACAACTTACATCCATCAGCTCATCGAGATCAACCTCCTCATTAAAAGAAGATGATGTTTGTGCCTTTTCTTGAGCCAACAATTCCTATAAGAATAAAACAAATAATGAGTAAAAAAGATTAGCCAAATGAGATATATAGTTATACTCAGATTTATTAAGGAGTACTTTGAATCTTTCATCCTTCATCTGTTATGACGTTATCAAAAATCGACTTACTTATTACTAGGGGTGGAAACGAGCCGAGCCGCTCGTGAAAAGCTCGGGATCGGATCGGTAAAAAGCTCGAACGAGCCGAGCCTAAACGAGCTCGAGCCCGAGCTCGAGCCTAAGTTTGAGCTCATTTAATAATCGAGCTCGAGCCCGAGCTCTATACAAAAAGCTCGAGTAGGCTCGCGAGCCTAAACGAGCCCTATAAATATATACGTATATATATTGTCTATACATATAAACGAGCTTAAAAGTAGTAAACGAGCTCGAGCCTTATGTAATTAACGAGCCGAGCTCTATTTGAACTTTATTTTCTTTAAAACTTTATATAAATTAGTCGAGCCCGAGCCCGAGCTCGAGCTTGTGAAAATTTTCACGAGCCGAGCTCGAGCTCAATATATAAGGCTCGAAACGAGCCCGAGCCCGAGCTCGAGCTTTATATATGTAAACGAGCCGAGCTCGAGCTCTGGCAAGCTCGGGCTCGGCTCGGCTCGTTTTCACCCCTACTTATTACCTAATGTTAATCATGTATGCTATCAGTTAATATACATCCAACATTTCCCTAATCCTTTGGTCATGAATGTTTATTCTTCCTAATCCTTTGTCAAAGGAAATCAAAAAAGCTCATGAGATGGTATTCCAAATATCAAGAGACTTAATAAGCTTATATAAGCTGAAAAGTTTTAAAATAAGCCAGAAAAACATAAGCCCAAAACCAAATAAGCCGTAAGCCGGCCATACTAGCAGTCTAGCACCAAAATAACATGTCCACATTGGGCTCTTTAATTATCAATTTAATAAATTTCTAACTACAAAACACTCTTGAACATATATACTTATATAACCAAATTATACAATATCTGAAAAAATGAGTAAAATAAAAAATAAAATGAAAAGAATACCTTTTGATAATCACGAGCAGCAGCAGCCATAACATTTCCATAAGCCAATGTTTGCAGAGTCGATTTTACTGTATCCGGATTCATTTTTCTTTTCTTATCTCTTTCACCCCTAATTAAATAAATTGTCAAATTTATTTGGTTTTATAAAATAATAATAAAGAAGCGTAATAAAAATGTTACCTCCTCAGATCTCAGATGCAGCAGGATCTTGGTCGAAAATGAATTTGTCGTTTGTTTAAACTAGTGACATTTGATTATAAANTTATATCAACTGGAATAATATCACTGATTATTTGGTTAAAAAGAACAAAACTTACTTGCAACGATAGAACTCGCGATGGTAAAAGTGGCAAATCACTTTTTCACTACCAGTGACTTCACCCAAAAAGTCTCCTTCACTTACCTCTCTGTACTCTCCATGCCCTTTTTTAGTCAATGATTGCCGCTTCTCAGCTTCCCTCTTTTTTTCAATAAAAGATCAAATCATAAAGGCAAATTCCATGTCAAGAACATTGTCACAATTGACATACGAGTGTGTGTATTCAAACTAGTCAAAATTACAACCTTAAGAGCCGCAATCCTATCTGCATGTAACTTTTCCAGCTCGGGGTCCTGATATGTAATTTGATGCGAGTGGATTAGATTGGACACTTTGATTAACAAATATATATATCGTATAATGATAAATGCATTCACAACTTACATCCATCAGCTCATCGAGATCAACCTCCTCATTAAAAGAAGACGATGTTTGTGCCTTTTCTTGAGCCAACAATTCCTATAAGAATAAAATAAATGAATGAGGAGTAAAAAACATTAGACAAATGAGATATATAGTTATACACTCAGGTTTATTAAGGAGTATTTTGAATCTTTTATCCTTCATCTGTTATACCCTAATAAATAACCGGAATATGCATTCTGAAAAGTGAGAAAACCACAAAAAATAATCTTAAACGCATCCAAGTCTACTGGTCATTAATGTTTATTCTTCGTAATCCTTTGTGAAAGGATATCGAAAAGCTCATGAGATGGTCTCTTTCATGCAATGTGAATAAGAAAAGACGTACGGCCAAGGTTGGTTGGAGTGATGTCTCTTTCCCAAAGATACAAGGTGGTCTAAGTATTAAATCTCTTGATATTTGGAATAGGCTCTTAATGCTATGCACAGACGTAATGTTGTCACTAAGAATGATTCTTTATGGATCAAATGAATGCATACTTACAAAACTGGTAGTTGGAAATTTTGGGGGATGTTAGTGAGAGGAAATTATACATCATTTAGTTTGAAGAGGCTAAATCAAACTACAAATTACCCAAAAATCGACATTGTTCATGAATTAGGTAATGGTAGTGAGGTGTTGTTGTGGTTTAACAGTTAGCATCCTTATGGTTCTCTAAGTAAAATTATTTATGATTCACTATCCTCTATACCTAAGTAGGTAACTTACCGTCCTTATAAAACATCAAGCAAGATCAATTTTGAAAATTCGAAACATACTAGCACCCAAATAACATGTCCACATTGGGCTCTTTAATTATCAATTTAATATCTTTCTAACTTCAAAACACTATAACCAAATTATACAATATCTGAAAGGAAAAAAAATGAGAAAAAATAAAATGAAAAGATTACCTTTTGATAATCACGAGCAGCAGCGGCCATAACATTTCCATAAGCCAATGTTTGCAGAGTCGATTTTACTGTATCCGGATTCATTTTTCTTTTCTTATCTCTTTCAACCCTAATTAAATAAATTGTAAAATTTAATTGGTTTTATAAAATAATACTAATAAAGAAGCGTAATAAAAATGTTACCTTCTCAGATCTCAGATGCAGCAGGATCTTGGTCGAAAATGAATGTCGTTTGTTTAAACTAGTGTGACATTTGATTTAAGATTTCCCCAATTTTTATGTTGGATCAAGTTTCACTATCAATCCCTTCACTATTATAAAATGGAATAAATTGCTTAACTTTACCCACTGCACCTAGGGCTGTCATTCGGGTTGACCCGGCCAGGTTCGGGTCGAGTCAACTAGGGTCAAGCCTCCAAAAAACAACCCGAACCTGACCCTGTTTAGAACTCGGGTCAACTCGGTTCGGGTCAATTCGAGTTCGGGTCAACTCGGGTCGGGTCAACCCGATTGACCCAAATATGATTTTTGGCCCCGACCCGAGGTGACCCGAACCGGTCGGGTTCGGGTCGGGTTTTATGACACCCCTAACTGCACCAAACGACGGCACCATAGGTTACCTTGTGCTCTTTTGGTCAGTTATCAGAAGCTTGTTGGTCCAATCACAAGCGAATTGTCAAAGTTTATGTAGTGTTTAGTTGTAGATAAATTTTCTTATTTTTTCTTTTATAGATTCCTTGAGAAAAGGAAATAATTTTTCTTTTCTAAAGAAGAGTTATATTTTTTTTTTCCTTTTTTAAAAGATGAAAAGATGTTTAGATAAATGTTGAATGGCGGTAAGGGTTAAAATGATATACTTGAAAGGTAGATTGAGAAATTCTGTCTTTTTTTTAGATAAATGTGGAATGACGGTAAGAGTTAAAATGATATACTTGAAAGGTAGATTGAGAAATTCTGTATTATTTTTTCTTTTATAGATTCCTTGAGAAAAGGAAATAATTTTTCTTTTCTAAAGAAGAGTTATATTTTTATTTTTTTTTCCTTTTTTAAAAGATGAAAAGATGTTTAGATAAATCTGGAATGGCGGTAAGGGTTAAAATGATATACTTGAAAGGTAGATTGAGAAATTCTGTCTTTTTTTTAGATAAATTGGAGTTTTATTTTTTTAGTTAAAATTTGAAAAGAGTTTTAATTTTTTAGAGAATGAGGTTGTGTTTTATTACTTTATATGTTATGGTGGAAAAAATGGACAGTGGTCACGACGAAAATGAAACAATGGTGATTTGAACATACTTGATGCTTTTGGAGTATGTGTTGTTTGAGTCTCAATTTTCTTTCATAGAGTTATTATCGTGATCACTAAAAACATATCTAAACTTATAGCAAATCTCGTTTACCATGAATAAATTGGTTTGTAAGTGGTTTTAAGCATCACTAGAGTGATGCCATTTTGGATTAACCATAAGTTGACATCACAATCATATCTCTTCCAAACTATCTAGAAGCCTGCTTTTTGGTCAAACTCAGGATCATATACTCCTTTTTGTTAAAAGATTTGCTGGAAAGACATCATGTTCATATATCACACCACCTAAACCATAACTGAAAATAATCAAAAGTAGCTAAATGACATTCAAGAAACTTGATGCATATTTTTCATTTTGAGAGCGATTCAGCACTTGGCGCCATGCCTTGTATAATTTTCATTTAATTGTCCATCTCATTTGATGTAGTATCTTCCCCACATTCATAAGCAATAATTTCTAATAGCAATGACCCTGACATTGCTTTCAAGATTCACCAAAGAAGTTGGGAATAATGGGATGCACATTTGGAGATTTCTTTTTCCTAAAACTTTTGGTGAGAATGTGAGATGGACCCCTTTGCGTTACGTTTTACTCAAATTATTTCATCCACTTGTTCAATTAAAGAAACATTTTGTTACACCCCGTGCCCGCTTAGACCAAAATTTAAAACTTTACGCGCGGAAACGCTTGACTTTAATGAACATACCGTTACTCTTTTGACCATTTACAAAAATCAATAATCATTTAGACCTTGACATCATTTCTAAATGAAACTAGACTCAATTACCTTTGAAACGCCTGGTGGCACGACCTGTGACGGCTTACGAATTAAAAGATACGAAATTTGGAAATTTGATAAAAATTATAAAATCTCATTTATACAATAACGAAAGCATATGACCATATGCTAAAATACCATGTGGCCATATCCTGACCATATGCTCTTATTAAAGTTTTTGAGGTAAGCATATGGGTTAGAAGTAAAACCACATCAGATACATATTTTAAAACAACATTAGTAGACTCGCTATTCATATATGGCACCAATTCAATCTTTCTTGATAAGTGCTCACGACTTTAGGACTCGATGTCAAACAAACCAACCATTTATTATCTCCAACAAATGTTCTCTTTAACCCATCTCTTATTGATCTCTCCCAAAGACCATGTATTGGTGTCGATATGCTTTCATAGCACGGTGATGATTCTACCAAGCTCTCGAGGCTCTCGTCTTCCACAATCGTGTTCAAAATCTCCAACACTTGGCTCATTTTGGGCCTCATTCTTGGTTGTCTGAGCAAACACTTGTTGGCAAGGGCTGCTAGCTTTTGTGCTGATTTGAGCGAGTAATTCCCTGCAATCCGAGGGTCTAGAATCATTTCAAATTTTCGCATGTCATGGGAAAGATGTGGCCTCACCCAATCCAATAGCTTTTGCTCGTTTTTGGGCTTGTTACGGTCCATTGGTCTTCGACCAGTGATTAGTGCGTATAAAAAGACCCCAAAGCTCGATGCATCACTTTTGTATGTTAGGCGACCTGTTTGGACATATTCTGGAGCTGCATATCCGACAGTTCCCACTACCTGTCAAATTTTAAAATAGAAAAAATGTTTTAGCTTTTTATTTGGGTTATTGGTCCAGCTTACAAGGCATATGCAGCTGCAAATGAGGAATATTAAGCAGGGTTTAAACGTACTGCTGTCGACACATGGCCTATCCCATCTGATGGGCCCAGCCTGGCTAGTCCAAAATCGGATAGCTTCACATTCCAATTTTCGTCCAAAAGAATGTTTGAAGACTTGAAATCTCGGAAGACTATCTGCATTAACATAGATCAATAATATGTCCTCAAAATGATGTTCTCGATATAAATTTGGGTAATGGGTAAAAATGGGCAAGTTTCTACTCGGGTCAAAACGGGGTTATAATTAACCAATGTGATAAAAGTTATTAGAAAACTAATGGTGGAATTATTGTTAACCTGGAAACTTGTAACAAATCACCTTTTGGGAGCAAAAATTCGAGAACTACCATTCTAAGCAGTGGCGGAACCAGGAAATTAGGTTGCGGGGGGCAATTTTTATTATTATCATTTTTTTTTTGACAATAGCAACAAAATGTGAAAGAAAAAACTAAGATCAAAATGATAAATCGAGTATTGTTATTTAGAGATGAAGAATTTATAAGGTTTTAAAGTGTTGAATAGTATGTGGGTGAGGGGCAATATGAGTTTTGGGTGTGGATCACTTTCGAAAAATGGTCAAAATTATAAAAAAAAAAAATTGCACTAAAATCTCAACTTTTTCGGCTAGACATGGAGGGCACCGCCCCCCAATAGTCTATACATAAGTCCGCCCCTGATTCTAAGTATAAGCATGGCTTATCAAGTGTTTTGTTTGCTCTTTTTTTGAGGAACGATATTTAAGGAAAAGTATTTTTATTATTTTTATAATGTTATTAGTACTAAATTTAGTAGATTTTTAATTGCCCTCATATTTTTAAATCCATTATTAATATTTTTATTATTATTTTTATAAATACACTAACACCCTCTAAACCCTACTTTTTAAGTGATCACAAACTCTTTGTTAAGCACTCTAAAATGTCTTTTAGCTGGAACAACACAATTGCTAAACATAGTATTAAAAGTAACCCTAAATATTTGTAAATGACTTCTGTGTGTGATCAGTATATAGGGTTATAGGACCATTTGATAAAAATTAGATTCTTAAACTTTATAAATACACTAACATGGTTATTATCCACTATGGAACTTATAATCGGAATATGATTTTCTCTTAGTAGATTTTTAATTGCCCTCATATTTTTATCGTTTCAATATGTACTACAAACAATCGTGTGGATGAATCTGAGCTCTTAAATAGTAACTTTTCTTTTTGGAGCTCAGCTATAACATAATAAAGGTATGGTTATTAACCAACAAAATTGAATCAAGTATATGGTTCTAACTATGTACCCCTCAAATAATACGATTACGTGTAATAAGGCGATCGCAACTACAACAAAAAACATACCCAACAATAAAAAAATAAAAAATAAAAATATACACACACAAAAGAGATTGAATCTTTCGGTTGGCCGACAAACAATAACTTTAAAATGGTTGGGGTGGGACTCGTTTGCATCCGCTTGAGCTAATGGGAGGAACTTGGTTAGGGGGGTCAATTGGTTTGGGGGTATTGGGTTGCCATTAGCATTGACCTTAGAAATAGAGTAGACAAAACCCAAACAATATGTATTAAAAGTAGCTGATAACTTCAATATGCTTTATCAAGTTATGACTAATGGAGATGTAAAAGCGTGAAANAAGCCGAGGGTCTAGAATCATTTCAAATTTTCGCATGTCATGGGAAAGATGTGGCCTCACCCAATCCAATAGCTTTTGCTCGTTTTTGGGCTTGTTACGGTCCATTGGTCTTCGACCAGTGATTAGTGCGTATAAAAAGACCCCAAAGCTCCATACATCACTTTTGTATGTTAGGCGACCTGTTTGGACATATTCTGGAGTTGCATATCCGACAGTTCCCACTACCTGTCAAATTTTAAAATAGAAAAAATGTTTTAGCTTTTTATTTGGGTTATTGGTCCAGCTTACAAGGCATATGCAACTGCAGATGAGGAATATTAAGCAGGGTTTAAACGTACTGCTGTCGACACATGGCCTATCCCATCTGATGGGCCCAGCCTGGCTAGTCCAAAATCGGATAGCTTCACGTTCCAATTTTCGTCCAAAAGAATGTTTGAAGACTTGAAATCTCGGAAGATTATCTGCATTAACATAGATCAATAACATGTCCTCAAAATGATGTTTTCGATATAAATTTGGGTAATGGGTAAAAATGGGCAAGTTTCTACTCGGGTCAAAACGCGGTTATAATTAACCAATGTGATAAAAGTTATTAGAAAACTAATGGTGGAATTATTGTTAACCTGGAAACTTGTAAAAAATCACCTTTTGGGAGCAAAAATTCGAGAACTACCATTCTAAGCAGTGGCGGAACCAGGAAATTAGGTTGCGGGGGGCAATTTTTATTATTATTATTATTATTATTATTATTATTATTATTATTTTGACAATAGCAACAACATGTGAAAGAAAAAACTAAGATCAAAATGATAAATCGAGTATTGTTATTTAGAGATGAAGAATTTATAAGGTTTTAAAGTGTTGAATAGTATGTGGGTGAGGGGCAATATGAGTTTTGGGTGTGGGTCACTTTCGAAAAATGGTCAAAATTATAAAAAAAAATGCACTAAAATCTCAACTTTTTCGGCTAGACATAGAGGGCACCGCCCCCAATAGTCTATACATAAGTTCGCCCCTGATTCTAAGTATGAGCATGGCTTATCAAGTGTTTTGTTTACTCTTTTTGAGGAACGATATTTAAGGAAAAGTATTTTTATTATTTTTATAATGTTATTAGTACTAAATTTAGTAGATTTTTAATTGCCCTCATATTTTTAAATCCATTATTAATATTATTATTATTATTTTTATAAATAGACTAACACCCACTACACCCTACTTTTTAAATGATCACAAACTCTTTGTTAAGCACTCTAAAATGTCTTTTAGCTGGAACAACACAATTGCTAAACATAGTATTAAAAGTAGATTTAAGATCATTTGAGGACCAAACTTTTTTTACATACCAAGGGACTAATCACCACCCTCCATCTTCCTCCATCTTTATTTGATCTAATGGATGAGATTAATCCTAACAATTTAAAAAACCCATTTTCATCCTTTTTTTCAAATATTAATATCTTTCAAACCGTTAATCGTTAAGCGAAAAAAAAATATACCATTACGACGAGCATTTAATTATCTTTCTATAGATATGCATTGTGATATACTTTCGAAAAAAAAAAAANATTAGATTAGTTATTTGTAAAGTATGTAAAAGTTCAAGTGTAAGGGGAGAACCGAGGCCCCTATGATGTATTATTTTGGTTGGTAGGGCAAGAATGTATGCAAAAAAAAAACAAAAAAAAAAAATTCGTTTTTTTCACGTTTTTTTTCGTGGCCGAAAAAATCACATATGATATATCATATATGATATCTTTCGCTTAACGATTAACGGTTTAAGAGATATTTAAATTATAAAAAATGGGTGAAATATTAAATGCTTTTAATCTTAACCATTGATTTCTTTTTAGATGGATGGTGGGGATGAGTCCCTTGGTATGTAAGAAAAGTTTGGTATTTAATATAACTCTACTCTTAAAAGTAACCCTAAATGCTTGTAAATGACTTCTGTGTGTGACCAGTATATAGGGTTATAGGACCATTTGATAAAAATTAGATTCTTAAACTTTATAAATACACTAACATGGTTATTATCCACTATGGAACTTATAATCGGAATATGATTTTCTCTTAGTAGATTTTTAATTGCCCTCATATTTTTATCGTTTCAATATGTACTACAAACAATCGTGTGGATGAATCTGAGCTCTTAAATAGTAACTTTTCGTTTTGGAGCTCAGCTATAACATAATACAGGTATGGTTATTAACCAACAAAATTGAATCAAGTATATGGTTCTAACTATGTACCCCTCAAATAATACGATTACGTGTAATAAGGCGACTGTAAGAATGTGACATGTTATTAGTGTCTCATTAACATCCCATATTGAATTGTAGGTTACATATACTTAAATGTGTAATCAAATAATTCAATATAATAATGATTGCTCCTAATGGTATTTTAAATCTTAACCGTTTTATTTGTTAGTATTGATGGACATACTAACTCTTAAGCCTATATATACGCCTAGTCCTCTCTCTACCCAAAACACACAAAAGTAGAATCATGTAGCTATCCATCAAGCTCTCTACACTCAAGTGGGTCAAGGGAGAGATACTAGTCATGTTCAAGTGTTCTCATGATCATGACGACATCCGATTCCGCTTCCGGTATGTTATTCTGTTTATATTCCGTATGTGGTTATTATCGTATTCTAAGATCATTGTGGCATAATAGTTTAATGTGTTCATCATGAATGTTTGATGCTAATGTCTACACATATGATTGCTTACATGTGGTATCAGAGCCAACGTTTTTGAATCGATAATAATCCGTATAATATTAGTTTAAAAAGAAAAAGCTTATCTTGATTCATGTTTTGTTTGTACGTCACAAAATATATGATATGCAATTACGTATAAGGATAATATTATAATGTTTCCATTTGAAAGGAATTCATTGCAAACGAAAGTTATCATGTCCTTATATATGATTTACATAAACCATGCATTTGTAATTAATAATAGATAAATAAGTAAGACACAATATTTATTTTCTATTTGTCCCTGATGAAATTTATCGCTTCCGCTACCGATACTTGCATTAGAATATTGTATGGATTTGTAAATTGAGTGAGATGCTTTAATGTTGTATGTGTTCCGTTTGTAATATTTACATGCACGTTTAATATTTTTTAATTCTTATGGTCCTTATGCACGCTTGAAATCTTAATTTGTGGACTGTGATATATTAAAAAGGAAGAAAGAAAACATGCACTATTTACTTATCATCGAATCATCTTAAATTATGTCAAAGATTATTTGTGTTATGATATCAAATGTATTAAATTGTGCAATTTAAAGCGTCAAAACTAATTGATTTGATAAACTAGTATCTACTTACGTTTAAAATTATGATATGACTATATAATGTTCTAATATTGATTATTTGTCAATGATCAAATTAATTAAGAATTATAGTCAATTAATTGTTTGGACTTCGTGATTGTAGTTCTTTTGTAACATCCATTGACTCAATTAGTTTTTCATTAAAGTTTATTATTTATGATCAAATTAATTGAGAATTATATCTTTTAGTTATTTGGATGTTACTTTTAATCTTAATAATTTATAACATCCATATGTCTTTGAGAAATGATACATGGACCTAATCGTGGACCTAATTATGGACCTAAAAACACGTGGCATCATCCTGATGGCTACAGACAGGGACCCACTTATTTTACAACCCATCAGGATCATGCCACATACTTTTAGGTCCATAATTAGGTCCACAATTAGGTCCATGTATCATTTCTCTATGTCTTTTATAGCTCAATTAATATATCTTTAAAGTTTTTGTTTAATATATGACATTTAATGAGATTAGTTTGTTAGTCACCAAAGTGGCCAAATTAATCTAGAATTTGTAGTCATATAATTTTTATGTTGCCTTAAAGAATACTATTATGGATATGTTATTAGTTGATAGAAATTATGAATTTTACCCAAAGGAAAATTATTCTTCTATAACTAATAACCTTAGAGATGAAAAATTAATATACTTTGTCATATGTATATAGTTATCCAAAGATGTTTATATATTTGACGAAGTCTATTATATTTTCTTGTAAAGTTTCATTGCATTCTAATAACAATTTAGAGCTATTTATATATTATATGACATTAAGTGAGATTGATTTGTTAGTCACCAAAGTGGCCAAGTTAATTTCAAATTTGTAGTCATATAATTTATGTTGTCTTAAAGAATGCTATTATAGATCCTTTGTTAGTTGATAAAAATTATGAATTTTTCCCAAAGGAAAAATTATTCTTTTATAACTAATAAATTTAAAGATGAAAAGTAATATACTTTGTCATATGTATATAGTTATCCAAAGATACTTATACATTTGATGAAGTCTATTTTATTTTCTTATAAAGTCTCATTGCATTCTAATAATGATGAGGATATATTGTTGTGTTTACCCAAAGGAAACCAATAATATATATTTCATTTATATCGTATGAATTTTTAACTAGTAAGCATATACATTTTCCGCAATTAACGTTCACTCTCAAGCTTCTTCTGTTACCTTGTTTACCGGTGTGAATTTCTCCGAATGGAGAGAACAAGTCACTTTCCATTTAGGTGCTTTGGATCTTGACTTGGCGATACAGGAGGATAGGCCTACTGACCTTACTGATGATAGTACAGAGGCTCAAAAATCACACCCTAAGGCATGGACAAGGTCCAACAAACTTTGCTTGAACTTTATGCGGATGACAATTGCCAACAACATTAAGTCTTCTCTTCCTGGCATTGAAAATCAGAATGCTAAAGATTTTCTTAAGCTTGTGGAAGAGAAGTTTCATTATGCTGATAAAGCACTAGCAGGGACACTCATGGCTAAACTCACCATCATGAAATTTGATGGTACAAAGAGTATGCAGCAACATGTCCTTGACATGACCAATATCGCAGCAAGACTTAAGACACTGGGTATGAATGTGGATGACTCTTTCTTGGTGCAATTCATAATGAATTCACTTCCTTCTGAATATGGACTGTTTCACATCAATTATAACACATTAAAGGACAAGTGGAATATTGATGAACTGTCCAATAAGCTTATTCAAGAGGAACCAAGACTAAAGAAACAAAGAGTTAACTCCGTTAACTTAGTGAATCAAGGAGTTGACAAGAAACTCAAACCCAAACCCAAGAACTTTAAACAACATGCTACAACCTCAAAGGTTGCTAATGGTGAAAAGAAGGAACAAAGGGACAACAAATGCAATTTTTGTAGAAAAGAGGGACATTTCCAAAAGAATTGTCCTAAGCGTCAGGCTTGGTTCGAAAAGAAATGTATACATTATGTTTCTGTATGCTTTGAATCAAACTTGTCTGAAGTTCCTTCTAATACTTGGTGGTTTGATTCTGGTGCTACTACTCATGTTTCCAATATTATGCAAGGATTCCTTACAATCCAAACCACAAGCCCAACTAACAACTTTTTTTTATGGGGAACCGAATGAAGGCTCCCATTGAAGGCATAGGGACTTATAGACTGAAGTTAGATACCGGGTTTCACTTGGATCTAATGAATACTCTCTATGTACCTTCAATTTCTAGAAATTTAATTTCTTTTCCGAGACTTGATGCTAGTGGGTACACTTTTGATGGTGGAAATGGTCGTTTTAATTTATATAAGAATAAATCATTTATTGGTCATGGTATTCTTATTGATAATTTATATAAATTGAAACTTGATGATGTTTTTTCTTAATCTTAGTGTTGATCATAATGTTGGAATGAAACGTAGTATTCTGCTTTCTTGTGGCATAAACGTTTGGGTCATATATCCAAAGAAAGATTACAAAGATTGGTAAAGAACGAGATTCTAACGAATCTAGACTTCACTGATTTTGGCTTATGTATGGAATATATTAAGGGTAAGCAAACCAAACATAGCAAGAAAGGTGTCACAAGAAGCAGTAATCTCCTTGAAATTATACACACCGATATTTGTGGACCATTTGATACTCCATCCTTCACCGGAGAAAAATATTTTATCACTTTTATATATGATTTTTCACGTTATGGATATGTCTATTTGCTGCATGAAAAATCTCAATCTATAAATACCTTTGAGGTATTTGTAAACGAGGTTGAGAGGCAACTTGACAGAAAAGTGAAAGTCGTAAGATCCAATAGAGGTGGTGAATATTATGGAAAGTATGATGAATCTGGACAGTGTCCTGGTCCCTTTGCAAAGTTCCTCGAAAGTCGCGGCATATGTGCTCAATATACTATGTCGGGCACGCCCCAATAAAATGGTGTGGCAGAAAGGCGAAATAGAACATTAATGGAAATGGTTAGGAGCATGATAAGTAATCCTCTTTACCCAAAAGGTTGTGGATGTATGCACTTAGAACCGCAGTGTATCTGTTAAATAGGGTTCCTAGTAAGTCAGTTCCAAAAACTCCTTTTGAGTTATGGACTCGAAGGAAACCTAGTCTGAGACACCTGCATGTTTGGGGTTGTTCAGCAGAAGCACGGGTTTATAATCCACAAGAAAAGAAATTGGATTCTCGAACCGTTAGTGGTTACTTTATTGGTTACCCAGAGAAGTCCAAAGGGTATAGGTTTTATTATCCAAACCGCGGTTCTAGAATTGTTGAAACAAGCAATGCCCAAATTTCTAGAAAATGGTAAAGTTAGTGGGAGTGTTGAAAATCATGTTGTGGATATTAATGAAATAAGGGATGATGATCCATCAACCCATGAATGTTCATAAATCCACAACTACACTGAATGTTGTTCCTGTATTTCAAAATCAAGAACAACATTTGAATAATGAACAAACACCCCATGAAGAAACTAACTTACCAACTCAAACAAGTGAACCTGTTGGAGTAGCATTAAACAAACCTGCAAGGGTTTGAAAGTCAGCTATTCCTGATGATTATATAGTTTACTTGCAAGAGACAGATTTTGATATTGGCATTGATAATGATCCTGTAACTTTTCAACAAGCCATAGAAAGTGATAAGTCTGAAATGTGGATTAATGCTATGAAAGAAGAGTTAAAATCAATGGCTCAAAATAAAGTCTGGGATCTTGTAAACTTGCCAGAAGGTTTTAAACTAGTTGGTTGTAAATGGGTCTTTAAGACCAAACGCGACTCTAAAGGCAATGTTGAAAGATATAAAGCTAGACTTGTAGCCAAAGGTTATACTCAGAAAGACGACATTGATTACAATGAGACTTTTTCACCCGTCTCAAAGAAAGACTCATTGAGAATAATATTGGCATTAGTAGCTCATTTTGACTTAGAGCTACATCAAATGGATGTGAAAACCACCTTTTTGAATGGAAATCTTGAGGAGGAAGTTTATATGAAACAACCTGAAGGGTTTTTCATTGAGGGTAAAGAAAAGATGGTGTGTAAATTGAAAAAATCAATATATGGACTTAAACAAGCTTCTAGGCAATGGTATATTAAGTTCAATGATACCATTAAATCTTTCGGTTTTGAAGAAATCATCGTTGATCAATGTATATACCGCAAGATCAGTGGGAGCAAGTTTATATTTTTGGTTCTATATGTTGATGATATTTTGCTTGCGACTAATGATTTTGGTTTATTGCATAAGACTAAAGAATATCTCTCTAAGAATTTTGAAATGAAAGATATGGGTGAGGCATCCTATATGATTGGAATTTCAATATTCCGTGACAGATCTGAAGGTCTATTAGGATTATCTCAAAACGCCTATATCGATAAGATTCTTGAGAGATTCAATATGAGCAAGTGCTCAGATGGTATAGTCCCTATTCAGAAGGGAGATAAATTTAGTCTTAAAACAATGTCCAAAGAATGACGTGGAACGAAAAGAAATAGAAAACATTCCATATGCTTCAGTTGTGGGCAGTTTAATGTATCTACAAACTTGCACTAGACCCGACATCAGTTTTGCGATCGGGATGCTCAGTAGATATCAAAGTAATCCTGGTATTCATCACTGGAAAGCTGCAAAGAAAGTATTGAGATATCTTCAAGGAACAAAGGATTATATGCTTACTTATAAAAGGTCTAATCACCTAGAAGTGGTTGGATATGCTGATTCTGATTATGTTGGGTGCAAAGATAGTGGAAAGTCAACGTTTGGCTATGTGTTTCAATTGGTTGGAGGAGCTATTTCCTGAAAAAGTGCCAAACAATCTATCATTGCTGCATCCACCATGGAAGCAGAATTCGTAGCTTGTTATGAGGCTACTATTCATGCATTATGGCTGCGGAAATTTATTTCAGGGCTTGGGGTTGTCAACACTATAAGCAAGCCGCTGAAAATTTATTGTGACAATACCGCAGCAGTTTTCTTCTCTAAAAACGATAAGTACTCTAAAGGTGCAAAACACATGGATATAAAGTTCTTTATCGTAAAAGAGGAAATTCAGAAACAAAGAGTGTATCTAGAACATATTAGTACATATCTCATGATTGCTGATCCTTTAACCAAGGGTTTACCACCAAAGACATTTACGCAAAATGTTCCTAGGTTGGGTCTTGGTTGTATTGATAACTAATTATGATGTTCTAAACACTCTTGAGCTCAATAAAATGTTTCTGATTTTATTTCTTGTTCATTATGTTATTATGCATGCATTTGTGTTTGAATAAGAAATTTGTATGTATTATCATAACAAGTATGTGGACTATATGTTGTTTATATATACTTATGAATCTAGCATGATGAGCTCATAGCGTTGTGATATATGGAAGGGAGTATACGAGTATACTGTGTATGACCGCCAAAATCCTCACTATGTAGTTTGTTGTGTCACGATACTTATGATGTTAACGGTTAATAAGATTTAATTCGCTAGCCTTATGTTGTACCATGTAGGAATATCATGTCAAGTGGGAGAATGTAAGAATGTGACATGTTATTAGTGTCTCATTAACATCCCATATTGAATTGTAGGTTACATATACTTAAATGTGTAATCAAATAATTCAATATAATAATGATTGCTCCTAATGGTATTTTAAATCTTAACCGTTTTATTTGTTAGTATTGATGGACATACTAACTCTTAAGCCTATATATATGCCTAGTCCTCTCTCTACCCAAAACACACAAAAGTGGAATCATGTAGCTATCCATCAAGCTCTCTACACTCAAGTGGGTCAAGGGAGAGATACTAGTCATGTTCAAGTGTTCTCATGATCATGACGACATCCGATTCCGCTTCCGGTATGTTATTCTGTTTATATTCCGTATGTGGTTATTATCGTATTCTAAGATCATTGTGGCATAATAGTTTAATGTGTTCATCATGAATGTTTGATGCTAATGTCTACACATATGATTGCTTACAGCGACCGCAACCACAACAAAAAACATACCCAACAATAAAAAAATAAAAAATAAAAATATACACACACAAAAGAGATTGAATCTTTCGGTTGGCCGACAAACAATAACTTTAAAATGGTTGGGGTGGGACTCGTTTGCATCCGGTTGAGCTAATGGGAGGAACTTGGTTAGGGGGGTCAATTGGTTGGGGGTATTGGGTTGCTGATATGTGTGAAATCACATATCGTTTATTCACCAGTTTAAAACCAAAAAGACCAAAAACGCTAACAAATGCCAAAGATATACGTGTTTTTGTGTTTATGATTGTGCAGGAATGGATTATGCAAAAACGGACTCGAAACACACGAAAACAACCAAAAACGAGCACGAGACGAGGAAAAGTCAACAAGGTCAAAGTCCGGGATTCCAAAGTCAAAGATATGTGCAGAAAAGTCAAACTTGGTCCTTCTACTTTCATGAATTGCCAAATTAAGTCTTTGAATGAAGATTTGGAAAATGGCAAGATCAACCCTTGGAGTTTCATGAATTACATTTTTGGTCCTTGGTTTCAAGAGAATAACAAAGCTGGTCCAGAATTATTCTAAGTCCAAGTCCATATTTCCCTTGAAAACCAGTCAACCCAATCCCAAATCCAATAAACCCAAAAATAAACCAAAGCCCACAAATTATAAGTCTGGCCCAATTCCACCTTTTATCCCCTAGCCCAATCCCATCCCTTTTATAACTAGGTCAAAGGGTCAACGGTCAAATGGTCAACATAATCAAACAATAATAAAAAAACAGACGCGCCAAACTTTTTCCCCCAAATCATCCCATTTACTGTTACCATATGAACCCTAATTTTACCCCGTCTAAATTAACAGCAATTAAGGGCTGATTGGTCAATTCAAGCGTGCTTCTAGAAGATATGAGGGTGTCAGATGTGTCAGAGTGTAAGAAACACACGGGTGGTGGACGTGGCAACTTCCTATTGGGTGTGACACCTCATAATATCTAATC
>LBNU01004830.1:116776-119276 GCA_014162995.1 Artemisia annua | reverse complement strand
CGTGGATTTTTAGGAGTAGATGAAGTACTATTGTGTGTAATATAATTTTTGTTATATTATTGATTTGATCTGTTTTGTATGTAGCTCGCCAGAAACTCTTCTTCAATCTTCTTCACGTCCTGATTAGGATAGAAGTTTAGAACTTTATTAGCTTGTTGTTTGCTTAATCTTATTGTTAATGTCCATTAAAGTATTTTAGCTTATTGTTTGCTAGTTATTTTTGCGATTGTGGAATGTAAATGGTCCATCCTGATAGTCTTGTCTGTTTTTTAAACTTGATACATCTTCTGACTTTTTTTCATTTTTTTCCAGCGGGTCACCCTTTCAAATTTGCTGGCACAAAACTCAACCTCCACTTCTGAACAAATGATTGCTGCAGTAATAGAAGCGTTCAGAATCATCGAACAACAGCCTGAAAGAGCGAATAAAAAGTTTTCTGTTTTCGCAAGCTTTATTCTGATCGTGCTTACTACTCTATTTAGCTGGACATATGACAGGGGAGACAAGCGAAGGGCGAGTGCAATAGATCTAAAGCTTCATGCTCTTTCCTCACATATCGGAACTTGCTTATTAATTTCTCTTTTGGGCTATGGACTTGGTGTTCTCTCTGCCTTATTCTTGATACTTATGAGTACTTTCGGAGGTGGGAATATGCGAACGTCAGTTTACGCCTATGTTTTGGTCTGGATAGTCACCATGTCAACATATACTTATTTATGTCTATACACTTACATATAAATATTAGAATTAACCAATTCCTTTTCACCTAAACAGAAATTCCAAACACGCCAGGATCAACTGTTATTACGCCAAAAAAAGAGAATGAAACACCAACTGTTGTTGAAGCATCACAAGGAGGTAAAAAATATCTAACATAAAATGAATAAAATTTTTTTTTCACGCATTAATATACACAGTCTAATACATTTAAATATTCTAACTTACAGGAACTGATGGCACCCCACCCCCGCCAACAGACACAGTTACCACACCTAACACACCATCAGACACAGTTACAAAAGACACAACTCAACCCAAGGTTTCTAAACGTGCACTGTTTCAGGACAAACCATCTGCCGGGAAAAAACAAAAAAAGAATGAACGGCCACACAAAAGTAAGTCACAAAATGTACACATCTTATATTAAAAAAAACTCCTACTCTTATCGACCTACTCTAATCTTTATTAACTATTGCAGGTTACATCATCCGTCAACCTTCCACTATTGTAAATATATGTGTTGTGTAATCCTAAAACCATCACAGTATGGTTGAAACATCAAAAAGCCGTTTAGGCTTCCTTTTGTAATGTAACTAAATATTATGTATCCCTAGAACTACAACTGTATGGGTAAAACATGGTAATGCCGTTTCGGCCCCTTTTGTAATGTAGCTGCAACAATGCTACTTATCCACCTTATGTGTGGTCAAAAAATTAGATATTTACCAACCCATGCCTCAAACCTTATGTCCATATATTTTCTAACTTAGTTATTATATATTTACCCATTGACAAACACTATCTGCCTACAACTATATCTAAACCACTTATAAATGTCTATACTCATATTGAATTGGTTGAAGGAAAAAAAAAAAAGAAAAAAACAGACAAACGAAAATGTTACAAAACAAAATAAAAGTTACATGCAACATCTATAGAATACAACTAAACACATACTTTTTATTCATAAACCATAACTCATACAAAGGTTCAACCAAATACAACACAACACTACACCCTTATCATGCAAGATCTTCTACAAACACTGACACACCAACGAAAACCTAAAACAACACAAGTTCATCTCCTACACAACACCAGACACAGCTACAACAAGCTATACTATTCATGGACTTCCATCACCATGGACTTCCATCACCATCACGTGACGGCGTTTCTCAGCTCTTGCTCCACGCACAGCATCTCTCAGCTCTTGCTCCACGCACAGCATCCAAAAGCTCAATAGCTGCAAGCAAAACAACCCCATTCCTAGCCTGCGCTTCAACCAAACACTCTAACCCATCCATAGCTGCTACATCAAAATGACTAAATGTGCTGCCTTCATCAATCATTTCTCCAAACTTTCTCATTTTCTCACGCATACCATCAACCCATTCCCCGACCTTTGTAATGAACCCCTCATTTTGAGCCTCTTCTTGAACAAACAAGAATTTGAAACAATCTTTCAAGTCATCAAAACCACACACATCTTTTAATTCATCAAAATTAGGAGTTGAAACCATTTTTTTAAAAAAAAGTTTGAAGAGTGCACTTATGACCTACAACTGACAGTAACACATAAAGAAGTCCTACTTATATAGGCAAAAAAAGAAACGAGAAACAGTAAAACAAACCAAACTATAACAGTTCCAGTTAGTTGTTATTCCCTATGCACCATAAACTACAACCAAATGTGATCTCTCCTAACCACAAAAAAAAGTAAAAAAACAAAAACCAAAAACCAAAAACCAAAAACCAAAAAAAAAAAAAAAAAAAAAAA
>LBNU01004830.1:90662-107587 GCA_014162995.1 Artemisia annua | reverse complement strand
TGATTGATTTACAATTATACTATATTTTTTGTTTGAAAAAACCAAAGTTCAAGGGACAATTTTCTAATTTAACATGTTAAGCTTTTCCTTCTACTTTCTTCTCATTGTTGCGGTCAAAAGTTTAGCCAACATTTCCTTCCATTGTTCCACTCTCATCATTCTATTATTCTTATAAAAAAAAAAAAAAAAAAAAAAAACAAACAAAAACAAAAAAAAAAAACAAAAAAAACAAAAAAAAAAAAAAAAAAAAAAAAAACAACTACGAAACTCAAGTTTATAAGATATACATTTCCTTTCTTTCTTTGCTCTCAAACTAACTCCGAGACACACCTAGTGGGGAGTAGATAGTCTACTCTTACCGCTCTCAACCTTCTGTACTGAGATTATGTATGTTGTTGTTGTTGTTGTTGTTGTTGTTGTTATAATGGAAGGCTCAAGTTCAATTTTAGTTATAAAACAATAATATTGATGTGGTTACTTCAACTTTGACAGAAAAAACACAAAATTTATCAGATGTTTGATTATATATCGTTAGATTCAAACCTTTTTTATTTGGTCGAATGATTAAAAACCATTATTACCTAGAGAGTGAATTTTTGTTTTTCATCTTTAAATTTTTTGATTTTACTATTCTAAGAATGTAACTTTCTATAAAATATACTTCATATGTTATATTCACTTTTACTATTTCATACGAGTATGTGATTTATGTTTAATGAAAACTATATAAAAAAGTAAAGGAAAATCAAGTTGTGTTGTGATGGAATGTCTCGAAAGCGAATTTGATGCCACCAAAATGAAATTGTTAGTGCAAAAAGTGTAGTTGGGTTAAGAGTGGGCTTAGTCCGTACTAGGCCGACCTAGGTGGATCGTCCGTAATGAGGCTTATGCACTAATTCAAGTAAAAGATTGAATCTCTGTACAAGTAAAAGCACACTGTTAGCCTTATCGTGGGGAAGGACCCCACGATTAAGCTCCGGCGTGAGAATAAGTACTCATGTTGTCAGAGAAATACTTGTGTATCGGAATGAGTGAGAAAGTCATACCTCGAAAGTGTGTGTCGAGGTTTCCTTTTATAGGCGGTGGAAATGCTAAGTTTTCCTAGTATTTCGCATATTGCTATAGTGGCCGAGATGGGACCCTTGTCGGGCAAGGATCCGTNACCCCACGATTAAGCTCCGGCGTGAGAATAAGTACTCATGTTGTCAGAGAAATACTTGTGTATCGGAATGAGTGAGAAAGTCATACCTCGAAAGTGTGTGTCGAGGTTTCCTTTTATAGGCGGTGGAAATGCTAAGTTTTCCTAGTATTTCGCATATTGCTATAGTGGCCGAGATGGGACCCTTGTCGGGCAAGGATCCGTAGCTTAATCGATGTTTGCGGACGTGGATCATTTTCCGGACCGGAGGCCGGTCCGTGGGCGTGCTTCGGGAGCGCCGCTCAAATTGTCCGTATTCATCCTTGTGTACCCGGATTGTGCCTTGCTCGTGGCCTGGGCTTAAGTTACTTTCGGGTCTGTTGGTTGGCGGGCCGGAGCCCAGTTTATTTGTGGGGCCGGAGCCCGGTTGTGCATAGTGCGGTTCAGGTCTGGTTTGTATTAAATAGTCCAAGCCCATGTATATAATATAGTCCAGGCCCAGTAGGCCTGCTATCCGTATTACACGTCCCCCTAAAATGAAATGTCTCGAAAACTATATAAAAAAGTAAAGGAAAATCAAGTTGTGTTGTGATGGAATGTCTCGAAAGCGAATTTCGACGCTACCAAAATGAAACCAAATACCGATCGCTCCCCAAGGTTAATACAACTAATCAACGAATATGTGCACTCGTAGTAGCCGATTTGGAACTTGCAAAACCGATTGCCCAAACCTTCAAAGAATTTATAGCTATGGAGTTATAAAAGAACATGAAGGTGTTCATGTTAATAGGGGATTTTAGTATTGATATGATGATGATTTTGTATTTAAAACTGATGGGAGATTGTCCCATTTATAGAAGAGCATCAACAACCGCCAGCTTGTGTTTAAAAAACCTTGCCTTTTAGCGCCTGAGGCGTAAGGCGAGTCAAGGCAGTGAGGCCATCGCATCATGACCTTTGATGCGCAGCCATTATATAAAACAATCTTAGACGGTGCTTTTTAGTGCCTTTAAAGAGCGCTTTTTAACGCCTCATGTTTATGAGTCTAAAAAGGACACTTAAACTAAAATGCTTTAAATGGACTATTATTAGTCCATTTAAGAGCGCTTTTTGACGCCTCCGGTTGGGATTTGGTCTTTAAGAAAGCCTTCAATAAATTCCAGAGCATTGCTAAAGCCTCCTACAATATCCTCCTACACACATAACAATATTATGTATATATTTTTTCCACTCATTCTCTCTACATCCAAACCGTCAGTTCTGACATTTGTTAGGATCCTGCGAGTAGGAGGATAAATAGGAGGTTTTGGTAGGAAAATTTAGCATTTCTCTAAAGCCCAACTTATAATAATTAGGTTTTTATGAGATAAAAACCCTAAAACAATGATTCATTCACAAAACTTATCAGATGTTTGATTATTGTCGTTAGATTCAAACCTTTTCTATTTGGTCGAATGATTAAAAACATTATTACCTAAAAAGTGAATTTTTGTTTTTTCAACTTTATATTTTTTGATTTTACTGTTCTAAGAATTTAACTTGCTGTAACATATACTTCATATGTTATATTCGCTTTTACTATTTCATACGAGCATGTGATTTATGTTTATATTGTTGGTAAATTTATTTATCAAACAAAAGGAAACCACAAACAGAGTAATGAAAACTATATAAAAAAGTAAAGGAAAATCAAATTGTGTCATGATGAAATGTCTCGAAAGCGAATTTCGGCGCTACCAAAATGCATACCAAATACCGATCGCTCCCCAAGATTAATACAACTAATCAACTAATTTGCACTCGTAGTAGCTGATTTGGAACTTGCAAAACCGATTGCCCAGACGTTCAAAGAATTTATAGCTATGGAGTTATAAAAGAACATGAAGGCGTTCAGGCTAATTGGGGGGTTTTAGTATCGATATGTTATGATGATTTTGTATTTAACTGATGGGAGATTGTCCCATTTATCTCGTAAATAATTCTGCGAGTGCTTCTTAATTCCTTTTCTTATTTTATTTTTTAAAGCTATTATGTTGCTAATTTTGCATTAATAACATCTTAAGGCTCTTCTTGTATTTGATTTTCTGTGTTTTTCATGCTATTTTAAGTGCAATTTATGGCTCGTATTTTTTTTAAAATACTTCTTCTACTAGTTTCCTAAAAAATTTTGAGTCTTTTGCTAGTTTGTCGATTTGTTTAATTTCTGAAATTTCACATTAGAATGGACGTGACCAAACCATGAAACACCAACCCATGCGACCCTAAGGATCCGGCCAGGAGGTATTCAGTCCAGGATCGTACGAATAGAAACAATTTTAATTGAAACTTTTGCTCGAAAGTAACTAAGGGGGAGCAGGAGCATTACATCTCAAGAAGCATTTGGTTAAAGGTTTTAGGGATAATAGTGATTGTCTTAGTTGCCCAGAGCATGTTAAAGCAATAGTTCATGAGTTTATGATAAATAAATAAAAAATAGTGAACGAAATAATCAACTGCTCCCAAGAATAAATGAAGTAGATGAAGACAGTACGAAGGATGAAGAGGATTATGTTGTCACATCTATGAAGAGAGGAGGTGGCTTTGGAGAAGGAAGTAGCAAAGGTCTTCCTAAAAATCCAAGACATAAGGGTCCAATAGACATGTTCTTTGCTTGTAAACCTGAAGATGTACATAAGGGCAAAAAACATGGAAGAAAACAAACGATAAATGAAGTGTGTAAAAGCGAGCTAAGATAACATGCTTGTATAGAGCTAGCTAAGTGGTTTTATGATGCGGGACTTCCTTTCAATGTGGCTAACTCTGGTAGCTTTCAAATTTGCAATGGAAGCGGTAGCTCAATTTAGGCTAGGATTTAAACCACCCAACATGTAAGAGCTTAGAATTCCTTTACTTTAAAAGGAAGTGGAAAACACTGAAAATAATTTATTAAATTACAAGAAGGAATTGGCTGTGAAGGGTTGCTCTATATTATGTGATGGATGGCATGATTCCATGGTTCAGAAGGATATTATGAACTTCTTAGTGAAGTCTTCAAAAGGTTCGATGTTTAAAAGATCCATAAATGTCTTCAATGTTAAGAAGGATGCCAACATATTGTATCAAATGCTTGACAAAATGGTTGATGAAGGGGGAAAGGGGAACGTAAGTCAAGTTGTAACTGATAATGCTTCAAACTATGTTAAACCGAGTAAGAAAAATAAAACTTTTTACACTTTCTGCTACTAGTTTGTTGATGATTTGGTGGTGATTTGCTATTGGTTTGCCGTTGATTAAGAGGCTTGATGCTAGAAGCCACAAGACCGAATCTCTGTTGGACACCTTATACAACTCATTGTATTGATCTTATGTTTAGATGACCTCGGAAAGCTTGAAAGAGTGAAGAGTTCTTAATAAAAAGGCTATGTTCATGAATGGCTATATATATAATCATGTTGGCCTTGTGAACATGATGAGAAGGTTAACAAATCAAAGAAACTTGCATAGTCCCGCAATCACCAGCTTTGCAACATCGTTAATCACTCTTGCACAACTACACATTCAACAAAACAACTTAAAGAAGATGATCACATAGAATGATTGGAATAATAGCAAATGGTCAAAGGAGGTGACTGAGAAGCAAGTGGCAAAAACCATTCTAAATGATTCATTTTGGAGAAATGTTTGCTTATTCTCTTAAGTTAACGGGACCACTTGTAAAGGTTCTTTGAATGGTTAATGGCAATAAAAGCCGATAATGAGACAAATCTATGAGGCTATGGATAGGCTCAAAGAGGCCATTGCTGCAACTTTCTCACATGATGAACACCTTTACAAGAAAGCTTTTGAGATCATTGATCGAAGGTGGACTAACCAACTTCATAGAACTTTGCATGCGGCTGGACATTTTCTAAATCCGAAGATGTTTAACGATGTGGAAAAAAAAGCTAATTATATTGTGAAGAGGTTATGACTTGCTTGTATGCTTGCATTCATAGGTTGACACCTGATATTGAAATTCAAGACCTTTTTTCTAAGTAGATTGATTTATATCAAAATGCCTTAAAGTTGTTTGGAGATCCCATAGAAATACGTCATATGAAGACAAAATCTCAAGGTATAAGGTTACATCTCTTTAACATACCAAACTAATTACATCTCTTTAACATACATAACTCATCACATTCTTAATAGTGGATTGTTGGATTTCATATAACTCCGAAATTGCAAACGTTTGCTATCCACATTCTTAGCCTCACTTGTAGTGCCACCGACTGTGAGAGAAACTGAAGTGTTTTTCAACATTTAAGTTCACTAAGTTGTAAAATAGAACGTCATTTTAACATGTGTGTATAATTATATATCTATACACATCAGTATCTATGTCAATTGAAGTGTCGAGTTAATACTTGGGTTTTTAACAAATCCACACCAGGAAAAGAAATAGATTGTCACAAAGCCAATCAAATGACATGGTTTATGTCAAATATAATCGTGCGTTGGAACGTCGATATAAAAGAGTAGATACCAATGACCTATTCTTTTGGACGAATTGAAATCGATGAAAGTAACGAATGGTTGATTGGAAAAATGGATGGTGAAGAAGGTAAAAATAAATTTGTGTTTGAAGATGATGAGTTAACATGGACTGATGTTGATAGGACTGTTGTGGCATCCGAGCCAACTTATTCTACTAGAGCATTGACATTCACACGTGCTGCGCATGTTCAACAAAGAAGTCAAAAAGGAAATAGTGTTACTCATGCTTCTACTTCTAAAGACAATGAAATGGAAGAGGTATTGAACTTTCCCAAGATCATGAGGTGAATGAGGCGCTATAGATTCATGGTGATCTGGTGGAGAGTGATATGCATGCTTCTGATTTGCATAGATCCCATTCATTCCTATGCATTTCACGGTTTTTGCTCACATGCATGCTTTTGTTCCATAATAGGCGTGTCATCTACCATCTAAAACCACAAGCAATTTACAACAACATATTTCTATTTACATGCATCATATGCACCATATATTTTCTCGAGAGTTGTATAAATAACTTTGGCAAATTTTTTATTGATAAAAAGATCAAATAGAGACTCGTGACAGTCCTATAATCCTTTTCAAATTTGCATTTTGATTCAACAATTTCATTTTGAGAACTTTCAGAAGGAGGAATTATCGATTTCAGGAGCATCTTGAGATAAAACATAATCAATTTCAAGTTGCTTATGAAAAATCAATAGCTTCTGAGACCGTCGCTTCATAATAAATGTCACAAGTTTGCAAGTTTTTATAGCCAACTTCATGATATATTTCACAACGTATATAATCGATTTTACTGAATTTGTGATTTGATTGGTTTGTTATCATTCGTTTCATGTGATAGTTTGTATGAAACCACAAGATCGGTTGGTGTTACCTAACGTTTATAAACAAAATACTAGAAATGTAATCGAACATAACACAAAAGGATTAAGTTTCTCTCAAGTTCACCCTCTCATATTGGTCATGTTGAACCAATTAACAAGTAAATGATAAAGTGGGATCACCGCTAAATGAAACAAGAGACCTATTATTTACGATTCCTCTCGTAATATCACTAACATAAAAGAGGTAAACATGAGAGGATCTCAATTCAATACAAAATTTGTTTATGGTTCAATATAGCTTAAATTGAATATACCGAATTCTATTGTTTGGTGGTTGATTTAATTCAAAAAAGCTTAATTTTAATCATCTATAGTACAATTAACCTTTTCTTGAGACAACGGCAAACAACTTAAAAATTTTACTCCTCTCAACATTCTAGTTTATCCCAAAAACAACTGCCTTTTCTTAAATATTTATCAAGCTCTCTTATTTTATCCATCACTCAAAAGTATAAACGAAACTGCAGTAACTACGTATTTATGAAATTTTTGTTTTTCTTTACAAATGATTTTGCTACAGATGATGTCTTTTCTTTTTCAATATTAGCTTAAGGTGATACTCGTACTTAAAAGTTAAAAACATTGAAGCGGCTATCGGATCAAATGGGCTAAAAGCATATAATGAAATAGCCCAGTAGTAATAGCTATCTTCTTCTGGCCGCAAGCCCACAACATGTTCGATGCCATAAAATTAAAATAGGATGGTGATATCTACACATACACTTTTACTTCATACACATAAATTTACATATAAATTTAGTGGGACCACTAGGATCATACAACTAAAATTGATGGGTATGAAGTAAAAGTGTATGTGTAGATATCACTACCCACTAAAATATGTGTTTTCTTAAGAGTAAAGATAGCAAATGCTACGATAGGAGAAAATGAAATCTGTTAAACAACAATAAAAGTATTATCTTTTTATAGTGCAATTAAACAAATGTTTAGCAAATCGATCAACTTCATAGTAATGGGATTAGTCATTAGTGATTGGTTTTAAACTTGTTTGAGCTTTAAAAGAAAAAATTAAATGGTCAAGAGATTTGAGAGCCAGGTCTGATTGATAATCGGAAATTAAAGTTTAGTAATTTGTTGCATTGTGACGTTTTATTGAAATAGTGTAGTGTGAATGTTATATATAATCACAACGGATAATCTTTTTTATTTATATAATAAAAGAATTACATCATTTCGGAGTGTTTTCGCAAAACCTTTCTTATTGAAAAAAAAAAAAATAGACCAATAGGAGAACTCAATTTTGCCACGTAGGCGAAATCGAGCAATATTATTGGTCAATAGAAAGTCAAAATTAAATTGATTTTGGTCAAACTTAAAAAATATGGTGGAGAAATTTGGTTAATAAAAAAATACATAAAAATATAGGTGTCAAATTGATTAAAACAAAAACTTAAAAAAAGATGAAATAATTAGTTTTTAAAATAACAAATCAACTCGGATTCTAGAAATCACATGTGATTTTTCAGTACGTAAATTTTAACATTCACAAAAAAATTCAAAGAAAATCGACAAAATAAAAGTGTCCCTCTATAGAAAGATGGTTTAAGTCTTATTGCGACGGTTGCCGGTTTCTGATATATCTAAATTTTAAAAAGATTGAAAAGTGAGTGTTTTTAGTTTGATGAAACAATGAATTGTTAGGATTCCTTCATTAAATTTTTAAAGAATTTGTAATCTACATTGAATTTTTCTCAATAGTCACTGGATAAACCGTAAATATGGTGTTTCAGTTTCAAGAAAGGATCATAAAATACACATGCAATCGACATCAAACTCTGAATAAGATTTGCTAAATTTAATTTTGTCTCTTGTATATAATTTACTTTTAGGCTTAAGTTTAAAATAACAGTATACTACGATTGTTAAAACTAAAAGGGGTTGAATAGCTTTTACGGTTTTAAAATTATTGATTCGAAATTATCGTGAAATCAAACAAAGAATATATATATAATACCAATGAATAAGTAAATGTAAGACGATAAGTAAGTAAGTGCAAGAGAATAAGAAAGATTAAACCACGACACGAGTATTTATAGTGGTTTGGTTATAAAGACACCTTCCTTGCCCTACTCCACTCTCCGAGTTCCCCACTCGAGAGTATCTTTTCACTATGGCAACAAGCTCCATTCAAGGCGGAGAAAACCATATAACGTCGCTTATAATATTTTCCGATACTAAGCTAAATATCGGGTTCTCGTCGAGGTAAAACCAACCTTTCTCTCTAACCTATTTTCAGGACAACTACTAACCGATATCTCTAGTTTAGTGTACAGGGTTTGGTTATGAACTTTGGAATACAACACAACAATACTCTTCTAAATACTAAAATCTACAACAATGAAAACTACAAATGTCTTCTTGTGGAAGTAAATAGTTCACTTTCATGATGTAAATTGGATCACTACAAATGATTATTAGAACTTGGAACAATTATAAAAGAATGTATAAAAGTGTATGTAAAAATGATTGAAAAATGATTGCGAGAGGTAAGTTTTAAGGTAGTAAAAATGTTACTATTTGTCGCGAAAAACCCTGTCAGGAAGTCGCGGCTCCACGACTCCTTATTGTAGGGGACCGTGGATCCGTCCAGGCCTGGCAGCTATTTTGCTTGTTATCTTGATCAAAGAAAGCTAGATTTGATTTGTAATTAAGTTCACTAAGTAAATATCTTATTGTACTAGCTTAAAGTAATTAGGCTCCTTGCCAAATATAATTTTGTTTATTAGTCAACAAGAGAAAGATTATGTTTGATCCTCAAAAACACATTTGATGCTTTTCTTAAGTATTTTGACTTATTACTCCAAATGTTTTATTCCAATATTAGTGTTTTGATATTTTCCCGGAGTGAAAGATTTGGCTAGATTATAAATAAAACATTTTCTAGTAGATAAAAGTAATGTTGTAAATCAAAATGAAAGTAAACTTAAAAATGTGAGTTTAGAAAAGGTAAAATGTTATGCATTTTTGAAAACATTTTCTTTCATACCTTGAGTGATATTTAACATAAAACTTATATTTTAAAACTTGTTTATGTGAACTTGCATTTGATATGTTTTATTTTTTTCATCGTCGAAACGTAAAAGAGCGTAATAATAAATAACTTTTTAGGCGATTATTTTTATTAACAAAGTCGCGAATCTTAAATTCGATTTTATGAATTTAGGTATAAAATCTTCTATTTTCATAACTTTTAATAATTTAAGATCTAGCAATACTTCATAAATTTTAAATTAAAGAAAATACTTTTATTATTATTATTATTATTATTAATATTATTATTATTATTATTATTATTATTATTATTATTATTATTATTATTATTATTATTATTATTATTATAAACATCCACTTTATTAGTAACTCTAGGATTTACAACGAAATTATGTAGCGAGAAACAATCATGAGCCACTCCTCAAGCATATTAGCGAAGCTAACCCTATTTAATACATATGAGCGAGCAGCACGTGCTCAATGTCTTGAGTCACCGAGAATCTTCGATGAGCGTTTTAAGTAATGGCCACCCATCCTTCTTCAAGTTCTCCAAAAAAGAGAATGAAAATGGAGAAACCACATATATCCCATATCCGAACATTTAGCCTCGTACTTGACGCATTAGCGTTGTGGCGCTTCAACTCACCGCACGAACCCGCCACAAAATCAACCAAGTCCAGTTTGCGTCAAGGGCAATGACCCTTCAGATCAACAACATTATTATATTATTATTATTATTATATTATTATATATTATTATTATTATTATTATTATTATTTATATTTAATCTAGAAGGATCACTTTATTAGAACCATAAAAATTTCCATAAAAGGTTTGATGGAATCTAACAGCGTAGATGTGCTTCCCATCTTATGTATTATTAATTATTATTATTATTATTACAAATTATAGGATTTACACAAACTTAATGTAGCAAAAGCTTTAAAAATAAATTTTTTAATAATTTTTTTTTTATTTTTAGAAAGCTATTTTTATAAAAAAAAAAAAAAAAAAAAAAAAAAAAAAAAAAAAAACTACAACATATCAAAACATGGTGGACATATGCAAATAAATCTGATTCACGTAGCATTACTCCCTCACCACAAGTGAATTTTCCATAAGGTACACAAATTAAGATAAACACAACTCTTACCTAGTATTATCTTTTAGTTATTTTCTAAAAAGAGAATTAATCCTTTACTATTAAATTAGTTTTTTTTAAAGAAAATTAATAATTACTTTCAAATAGTAAGATGATATGCAGGTCACTTTCTATCATTTATTTAGGAACACGAAAAAAATATAGAAATGAACAATATTTATATTTCTACTGAAATTTTAAATACAGATGTCATTTTTTTTTTTTTTTAATTCTAATATAAGTCTTATCCAATCATTTTTTTCATGAACAAAAAAGTTCAATTTCAACCATTTTACAAATAAATGATAAATATCTCACGAACCGATTAATTCGTTAAACAAAAGAACCATGCCATCGCGACGAGAATAAATCATCTTCTATATAAGAGGCACTTTGTATATACTTCGAGGATTATTTTTTTTTTTTGATTTTTTTTGTAAATGTTGAAATTTACGTCTAGCAGAAATTAATGTGATGTTTTTTGATCACACATCGTGATTATGAATAATATAAATGAAATCATACGTGAATTGCAAAACACAAATTATATGTGATTTTTTCAGACGCAAATTTATCACTAAAATATAAAACTAAAAAAAAAAAAAAAAAGCGAAAGTATAAAGAATACTCTCTTGTGATTAGTGTACTTTTCGTTGTTAATGATCTTACCGTTTCATAGATATGTTATTCTATAGGAAAATGAAAGTGTTTTTTTTTTTTTTTTTTTTTTTTTTTTAACTTGATAAATTTAATAGCCATAATTTATTAATTGAATTTTTAAAGAATTTATTATTTATATCGAACTCAACTCTTTGTTTAACGGGAAAAACATAAGAGTTTTTACAAATAACTGCAATTGTCGTGCCGTCTGATATTTAAATAAAATTTACAAGTTTGTCACTAGATTAAAGGTTAACATCGATCTCTTTGATCAACGATTACTAATCATTTATGCTTTTTACATATGCTACTCATTTATTAGCCCCCAATAGTTTAATATTTTAGTTTCTACGAATGTGTGACTATGTGTTTGTAAATTATGTAAAATAATAAATTAGTTTACGCTTTATATCGTGATAATGATTTTACATTTATTTAAATGGCCAAATCATCTTTAACGACAATATCTTCGTAAAAAGCATGAACGAAGATTTCTCTCTAGAATGAACGAAAATTGTAATGATGTTTAAGTAAAACAAGCATTAAGCATATTTGCGTTGTGGCTGGACTAAATCAATATATCGTGTGAAAAAGCTAAATTTATACAGACTGAACAACAATATAAAAAGTTAAAGAAAGTTGAAATGGATAAAATGTAAACATAAAATTTGAAATAGTCGATATTAAAGAAAGATAAGACAAAAAAAGTAGCACAGAGAAAATATATAAATATTATAATATTATTATTTTAGGCTGCGTTTGGTTGGGGCAAATTGGGAGAATTTGAGTGGGTTTGAAATTAAAATCTCTCAAATATATGTGTTTGGTTCACAATAAAGATGTGGGCCATGAGTTTTAATTGTATGAAACTATGAATAGAGCTCAAATGGGTCATTTTAAATTCTTTCTACATGGGAATATTTTTATTTGCTTAAAATTTTAAACGTTGCAATTTTTATATCTTGAACTAAACGCCCCTTAGAAATATAAAAAAAATTAATTAATTAAATTTAATGTAAAAAAATAAGTTGCAAATTAAAACGAGAGAATGAGATTAAATGAGGGCCATAATTTTTAAGAAAGGACAAAATATATTAGGAAATAATTTGTAAACTCTCGTATTCGTCCGGATTCATGTGCGGAGAATATTTAGGGCCCATTTGATTTGTGACTTTTGGATTCTCGATTCATTGTAAATGTTTGGTATGGTTGATTGAAACTCAGTGGGGAGCCCTCGTGAATCAAAATGAATCTTAGAAAGAGGGTGTTGTATGATTGATTGTAACCCAATGGTTAGGGATGGCAACAAGTCGGGTTTGGGTCGGGTTTTAGTGAACCCGTACCCATACCCGTTTATAATATCCATACCCAAACCCGCCCCAAAACCCGATGGATACCTGCTTAGTATTATCCATCGGTTTTTTGGTTTTATCCGCAAGTATCGGTTATCCCCGATTGAATCTTTGCTGGACAAAATTGCGGGATCAAGTTAAAAAACTCCACCGAAAACAAATCAAAATGCCCTAATACTCAAAGTTTTTGTAACTTAAATAAAACGACTTCAATATCGTATCATACAATTTAACATTTCGAACCATCATGATAATAATTCCAAGCAAAAGTACAAAATTCAAATGTGTTTGATAATGGAGATCTTAATTCTTAAGTAATGCATTACAAANTCAAGCGTCAAGACTTGGCGTGAGTATTTGTTTAACTTTTTGTAATTACCAAGATATACTCATATAGGCTATTATAAGGAGTGGACACAAATTTTGTAAAGAGTCAAGAGTTCACAACTTGGCTTGGGCTTTATAGTTTATATGAAATAGGCGGGTATAAACTTGGGTAAACGGGTACGGATACGGGTACAGATGCGGGTAAGGTTAAATGGGCGGGTATTACCAGAACCCGCAACCAAACCCATATCCGGGAAAAAAAGAATGCTTCTACCCGAACCCGTATCCAAACCCGCGAACCCGCACCCGAACCCGACCCATCCGGTTCGGGTTTCGGGTTTCCCCGTCGATTTCGGGTGCTTTTACCATCCCTACCAATGGTGGATCCGCCTCTTTATACTCACTCACAATTCATATTCCACTAACTCAGTTATTAATAAAAAAAAATCTTACATTGCTAATATTTTATTCATTATTTGATTAAAATAATCATTTTAATAAAATATTATTATTATTTTTTTTATCCATTTTTTTCCATACCAAATCGAATCCAAATCCGATTCTTTTTTCTAAACTTTCTTATAAACCAAACGAGCCCTTAGTATTTAGCCCAAACCCAAACCCTTGGGCTCACTTTTTATACTAAACAAAGTATTTTGATTGCCAAAGCTAAAACTCCATGCCAAACCCATTAACTAAACGGAATCTTAAGAGTTTTTTTTAAGAGTTTCAAGCTTTTTGTTTCTAAAAGAGAAGTTCTAATTAAAAAGAGCCTTGTTTAATTTGATGAGGACAGTTAAAGCTTCTGATTTCATTGACATAACATAAAAGGTGCATTTCACTCGTTACTTGTTGCAACGTTGAAAAATTGTTGTCATGAAACCATTGCTAATCTAATATCCTTCGATAACCACTTGGTCTAGATCAAGTGGCCATCGGAAGTAATCTTAGGGGTTGTTTTCCTTGGAGGTATTGGGTTCGAGGCTTGCAATGGGGTTTTCTTTCTAGAAGAAGTGGAAAAAAGGTGTGGTGTTATTCCTTTAAGGCGAAGGTTCGATGAAGGCATACTGTCTGCTTGGATATCACTGCACGACTCGAATCACTAACTACTAACTAGCCGTTCTAAAAAAAATCTAATATCCTTAGACAACGACGACGATCGCATGTGTGCGTGTTTTAGTGAATACAATATTCCTTTCCAAGATTTGTCTAAGAGCAAAAGAGACACTACTACACTATTGTATAATATGACGTGTCTTTAAAACTTTATGATAAGTTAAGTAAGACTTAGGATCAAATGAGAAGAAAACTTAAAATGAGAAGGATGGGAAATAACTATAACTAAACATCTGAGATGCATCGACTTGAATTAGATGCATCACTAATCTTTTACATGCACCATAATATATTTTCTAGCAAAAAATTAGATGGACATACATATATTAGATGCATTTCATCAAGTTAGACAAATATTATACATTTTTCGTCCTCTGCGGGTCAAATTTATTGTTAGTACTACTTTGCATTGTTTTTACTTTAAAATCACTTTCGAAACTAATTGGGATGCATCTAAATGAATAGAGATGCATCTAAATCAAGTCGATGCATCTCAGATGTGTAGTTATAGTCATTTCTCATCCTTCTCATTTTAAGTTTTCTTCTCACTGGATCCTTACCCAGTTAAGTAAACGATGAGAATTTCATCATCATCAAATGTGGCTTTTAATATTCTTAAAAGTTAAGTAACGAGTGTTGCAACAAGTCACAATCAATGGAAATGCCAAATATCTATAGGCTGTCGTCAAAAAATAGTTATCATTTCTCTACTGTTTTTTAATCAGTTCTGATATTTTAACGTTTCAATTTTTACTCAAATAATTAGTTACGATACTAGTACGTGAACATGCGTCTGCTATGGTTATCACGACACCCATGTTAAGATAACTTAAAAGATAATTTAAAAAACTCGATTTGGATAACTGATATGAGCTGATCTGTCTAATGGAAAAACGTAACAAAATCAATGGAATAAATAAACATAAATAAATAGCTATATGTAATAATATTTATTTAATGATCATAATCAAATAATGAATAATATTAGCAAATGTAAGATTTTTTATTAATTAACTGAGTTAGTGGAATAATAAAATCGTTGGGTGAATGTTTAGTTAAAGTTTTAATCTAAGATGCGAAGGGGAATTCCAATCTCACATTATATGATGGAACATGAGGGTGGAGTAGTGAACAAAAGAACTTAAACAAAGACATTCGACGGATGATAAACAGCAAAAGTTGGTTCTAAAAAACACAGCTGACCGGAATGGGTTTTGATTGAAAGTTTTTTTAAATTTAACTTGTCATCAGTTTGCTACTTACGTTTCCTTTATAATTTTTAAGTCCATTGTTCAATGGTTAAAAGAGAGTGTTTTGAATAGCTGTTGAACATCTTAAAAGGTATAGCGTTATCTGAATTCAACACGGTGTTTACGCCAATAAGAAAAAGCATTACGCTATTCTTTTGTCACACTTCCTTATTTACAAATTAAGTAACTAGTTGTGATTCGTAAATTTAGTACTACTGATGTATTATGGTGGTCGTAACACGGATGGTCTGGGTAATTACATTATAGCTAACGCTATAATAATTAAAAGACCTTCAGACTCCACGGTGATTTTTAGGCCATGAACGCGTCCCTCACTTGCAATGAAATCTCTATGTCATACGTCACATTGCTATGACGCTAATATAGTTATTTTCCTGGTATGATAAGTAAACACATTTATACTTTTACCTTACACATTAAATTTAGCGGGACCACTAAGATCATTACAACTAAAACATTCATTGTGTTATACGCTTTAGATACCCGACGACCTATGGGCTTTATTCATGATTGCAAGGGCTTCACCTCGAGCATCTGGAAGTTGAGTTTTGGGCCGGTTTTCAGATTCATAGTAGCTAGAAAGAAGCTCATTTCTTGACACATACTTAAAGTCCTTGAAGTTGGTTATCGGGTTTGGTCCAACCGACACATCCACAACTACAACTTGAACCTGCATTTATCGATACGAGACTCTTTATAATTACAGAGATAACATAAACCATCATCTGATTCCAAATTGGCTATCAACAGCACCTTCTAGTAACTTAAGGAGTATTTCAGATTGGTTATTAATCTGCTTTATCTGATTATTTGCAAGTGAAATAAGCCATTTTGAATGATCAAATCAATCCACTTGGACAAAACAGCTTATTTCACTCACAATTACAACTGGCAGCAATTCTAAATAAGGATTCAATTTTTTCATTCTAAATTATTAGATAAACAGAATCATAACCAATGGCTCAGAACTAAATAATACAATAATCACTTCATAAAAATGACTCTATATACAATTAAAATGCAAGCATACATATATTATATACACCACTTTGACTTCCAAAGTCAAACTACCCATATTTATAATCTTAAATGACCCAAATAAACAAAACCCAATATAATAAATTTATAACCACAATTTTCAATGACCCATAAACATAACTAGATTAAAAATGTTACCTTTGAAGAAGAACTAGGTGAAAAAGTGGTGAGATTGGATCTTATTGATTCAGATAAATATAAAAGCTCATCAAGCTTTGTATCAGCTGTTGCAATGCACAAAACCTGAAGAAGATCTTTAAGATTTCCCATTATTGAAACAAATGTTTCTTTCTTTAAGAAAATATTGGAAGTTATTGTAGGTGGTGGTGTTTCAAGAAACAGAACAAGATGACTACTACTACTGGAGTTTGTGTTGTGTTGTCAGTGTCGGTTAAATGCTGACTTTCTACCACATAAATAAATGTTTAGTAAAATGGTTTGGATCAAGAGTTTTTTTTTTTTTAT
>LBNU01004830.1:79824-90232 GCA_014162995.1 Artemisia annua | reverse complement strand
AAAAAAAAAAAAAAAAAAAAAAAAAAAAAAAAAAAAAAAAAAAAAAAAAAAAAAAAAAAAAAAAAGTGTTCATTTACTATTATACTCATGTTTGTAAATTTTAAAGTTCAAAAATTAAGAACAATTTTATAATTTAACATGTTTAACTTTTCCCTCTATTTTCTCCCACTGGAAGGAAAGCTTTAGCCCACATTTTCCTTCCATTTTCCACCTTATCATTCTATTATTTCTTAAAAAAATAAATAAATAAATAAATAACTAGCGAACACAAGTTCATTAAGTATCATTTCCTTCTCTTTCTTTGCTTTCCAAAACTGAACTCGAGAACACACGAGGTGGGGGAGTAATGGTCTACATCTTACCTCTCTCATACCTCTTATGACTAGATTATGTATAGTTGTTGTTGTTCTTATTATTATAATAGAGAGCTCAAGTTCAATTTTCGTTATAAATCAATAATACCGATGTGGTTACCTCAACTTTGACAGGAAAAACGCAAAACTTATCTGATGTTTGATTATGTGTCCTAAGACTCAAACCAACTAATTGGTTGAATGATTAAAGACCATTATTAGCTAGAGTGTGAATTTTTAGAAAGTGAATTTTTGTTTTTTCATCTTTACATTTTTTGATTTATTGTTCTAAGAGCATGAGGTACGCTGGCGCCATGGCCACCAGTCCAAAAACATCAACCGCGCACCGTACCGTGGGTGGAGCCACGGTCGCTCGCACCGTGGTGGCCAGCCCACGCGGTGGTAGGTTTTTTTTTTTTTTTTTTTTTTTTTTTTTTTTTTTTTTTTGAAAATTGGAACGTTGGGGGAGATGTAAAATTCGAACGTTGAAGGCTAATGGGTATATAAACGTTTTTTTGTCACATATTCCCATTAATACATTAAATCCCACAAATTAAGCCCCCAGAAAACATTATAAATACCCTCTTCCAATATAATTCTAACTCACACACTTCCAATATAATTCTAAACTCTACTTCTATTATTATTTTTTTCCATCCAAAATGAATCTCAACCAAAAATAGATTAACAACATGCTAAACGACCTGACGAACCAAATGTCGGGCTCGTCTTCAAATCCTGGTAACAATCCGGGATCGTCTTCAAATCAATAATCTCAACCGGGTTACTTTCCCTCCTACCAAAACCCATATATGAATCTCGAAGAACAAATGTTATTTAGTCAATGGAAATTACAACAACAACAACCATGTACTCAATTTAGTCAACCACAACAAACAAACCAAGCCACCCCTTCCCAACCAAATTCGGACCACGCATCCTTCCATCTAGTAGACGAAGACATCGATGAAGATGAAACAGAATTCGATGAAGAAATAATTGTCCCGACCCCGACCTCAAAAAAATCGAGGTTAAAGACGATGGCGAAGAAGCCAAAGACAAAGCGAAAGAGAAAGACGTAAATGAAGATGTGGTCCCGTCTCGACAACCTCGAACTTTTTGGAGACAAGACGAGGAGTATCTTTTGGCGGATTGTTTCATTCAAATTTTCGAGGATCCAAAAACAGGTGCGGATCAAAAAAGGGATACGTTTTGGTACAAAGTGCTCGACGCATACAACAAGGAAGCCAATAGACTTAACTATACTATTCGTACCAAAAACATGTTGACGGAAAAGTGGATTCCAATGAATAAAGAAACAATTTGGATGTAGTTTAATTGCATGGATCATAAGGGCTAATTATCAAGTTATCCATACCCTAAATAACATATTAATCATAACTAATTACTTTTAAAACATTTGCCAGGGGGACCCTCCCTTGCCCCTAAATAATTCCATGCGTGCTTCTTAACTCCTTTTCTTATTTTATTTTCTAAAGCTATTATGTTGCTAACTTTGCATTTTTAATAACATCTTAAGGCTCATTCTTGTATTTGATCTTCTGTGTTTTTTTCATGCTATTTTAAGAGCAATTTATGGCTCGTATTTTTAATAAATACTTCTTCCATTGGTTTCTTACAAAATTTTGAGTCTTTTGCTAGTTTGTTGATTTACTCATTTGTAATTTGTTTAATTTATTAAATTTCACATTAGAATGGACGCGACCAACCCATGAAACACTAACCCATGCGAGGCTAGGAGGTATTCAATCTAGGATCCTACGAATATAAACAATTTTAAATGAAACTTTTGCTTGAAAGTAAATAAAGGGGAGCATCACATCTAAAAAAGCATTCAATTAGAGGTTTTAAGGATGCTAGTGATTGTCTTAGTTGTCCTGAGTATGTTAAAGCAATAGTTCGTGAGTTTATAATAAATAAACAAATAGTGAAATGAACTAATAAACTGCTACCAAGAATAAATGAAGTAGATGAAGACAGTGCGGAAGATGAGGAGGATTGTGTTGTCACATCTATAAAGAGTAGAAGTGGCTCTGGAGAAGGAAGTAGCAAAGTTCTTCCCAAAAATCTAAGATATAAGGGTCAAATGGACATGTTCTTTGCTTGTAAACCTGAAGATGTACATAAGGGCAGAAAACGTGGAAGAAAACAAACGACAAATGAAGTGTGTAAAAAGGAGCTAAGATAACATGCTTGTATAGAGCTAGCTAAGTAGTTTTATGATGATGGGCTTCCTTTCTCTGTGGCTAACTATGATAGCTTTCTAATTTGCAATGGAAGTGGTAACTCAATTTGGGCCAAGATTTAAACCACCTATCATGTATGAGCTTAGGATTCCTTTACTTAAAAAGGAAATAGAAAACACTAAATATAATATAATAAACTACAAAAAGGAATGGGTTGTGAAGGGTTGCTCTATATTATCTGATGGATGGCGTAATTCCATGGTTCAGAAGGATATTGTGAACTTCTTAGTGCACTCTCCAAAAGATTCGTTGTTTATGAGATCCATAAATGTCTCTAAAGTTAAGAAGGATGCCAACACATTGTATCAAATGCTTGACAAAGTGGTGGATGAAGGGGAAAGGAGAACGTGAGTCAAGTTGTAACTGATGCTTCAAAGTTCAAACTATGTTAAACCCGGTAAGAAAAATAAAACTTTTTACACTTCTCTCCACGGTTGTTGATGATTTGGTGTTGATTTGCTACTGTTTTGCTGTTGATTAAGAGGCTCGATGCTAGAAGCCACAAGACCGAATCTCTATTGGACACCATGTATAACTCATCGTATTGATCTTATGTTAGAGGACCTCAGAAAGCTTGAAAGAGTGAAGAGTTCATTAAAAAAAGGCTATGTTCATGAATGGCTATATATATAATTATGTAGGCCTTGTGAACATGATGAGAAGGTTAACAAATCAAAGAAACTTGCATAGTCCCGCAATCACCAGATTTGAAACATCGTTAATCACTCTTGCACAACTACACATTCAAGAAAACAACTTAAAGAAGATGATCACTTCGGATGATTAGAATAATAGCAAACGGTCAAAGGATGTGACTGGGAAGCAAGTGGAAAAAATCATTCTAAATGATTCATTTTGGAGAAATGTTGCTTATTCTCTTAAGTTAACGGGACCACTTGAAGGTTCTTTGAATGGTTAATGGCAATAAAAGCCGATAATGAGACAAATTTATGAGGCTATGGATAGGCTCAAAGAGGCCATCGCTGCAACTTTCTCATATGATGAACACCTTTACAAGAAAGCTTTTGATATCATTGATCAAAGGTGGACTGCCCAACTCATAGACCTTTGCATGCGGCTGAACATTTTCTAAATCCGAAGATGTTTTACGATAAGGAAAAAAAACTAACTGTAAAGAGGTTACGAACGGCTTATATGCTTGCATTCATAGGTTGACACCTCATATTGAAATTTAAGAACTTATTTCTAAGGAGATTGATTTATATCAAAATGCCAAGTTGTTTGTAGATCTCATAGAAATACGTCATATAAGACAAAATCTCATGGTAGATTTATATCAAAATGCCTTAAAGTTGTTTGGAGATCTCATAAAAATACGTCATATAAAGGCTATGTTTGGCACAAAATTTTTTGGAGCTTTTTTTGGGCAATGAGCGGTGAACAATGATCTTTTTGATTTTTAGTGTTCGTTTGGCATGAGAGCTGTGGGCTTTGCTATTTTTTAGGAAAGCTCATTTTCCCAATGCTTCTTTATGAAGCTGTGAGCTTTTTTGGCCACAGCTCACTGCTACTGCTCACAGCTACTTTTGCCAAACATAGCCAAAGAAAAAATCTCCTGGTATAAGGTTACAGTTCTTTAACATACCAAAGTGATCACATATCTTTAACATACATAACTGATCACAATTCTTTAATTGTGGATTGTTGGATTTCATATAACTCCAAACTTATAAACGTTTGCTATGCACGTTCTTAGCCACATTTGTAGTACCACTGACTGTGAGAGTAACTTAAGTGTTTTTCAACATGTAAGTTCACTAAGTAGTGAAATAGAACGTCATTCTAACATATATATAATTATATATCTATACACATAAGTATCTATGTCAATTGAAGTATCGAGTTAATACTTGGGGTTTTAACAAATCCACACCAAGAAAAGAACAGATTTTTACAAAGACAATTAAATGACATGGTTTATGTCAAATATAATCGTGCTTTGGAACGTCGATATAAAAGAGCGAACACCACTGACCTATTCTTTTGGACGAAATTGATGAAAGTAATGAATGGTTGATGGGAAAAATGGTTGGTGATGAAGGTGAAGCTAAATTTGTGTTTGAAGATGATGGGTTAACATGGACTGATGTTGATAGGGCTGTTGGGGCATCTGAGCCAACTGATTCTACTAGAGCATTGACATTCACACGTGGTGTGCATGTTCAACAAAGAAGGAAATAGTGTTGCTCTTGCTTCTACTTCTAGTTCTAAAGGAAAAGATCAGTTGTTTAATGAAGACAGTGAAATGGAAGAGGATATTGGACTTTCCTAAGATCATGAGGTGAATGAGGCACTACAGATTCATGATGATCCAGTGGAGAACGAATATGCATGCTTCTGATTTGCATAGATCCCCATTCACTCCTATGCATTTCATGGTTTTTGTCACATACATGCTTTTGTTCCATAATAGGCGTGTCATCTACCATCTAAAACCGCAAGCAATTTACAACATATTCCTTATTATATGCACCATATATTTTCTCGAGGGTTGTTCAAATAACTTTGGCAAATTTTTTATTGATAAAAAGATCAAATAGAGACTCGTGACAATCCTATTATCCTTTTCAAATTTGCATTTTGGTTCATCAATTTCATTTTGAGAACTTTCAGTAAGAGGAATTATGTAGTGGTCTCATTTTAAAGAGCATCTTGAGATAAATCATAATTAATTTCAAGTTGCTTATGAAAAATCAATAGCTTCTGAGACCATCACATCATAATATATGTCACAAGTTTGCAAGTTTTTATAGCCAGCTTCATGATATATTTCACAACTTATATAATCGAGTTTACTGAATTTGTGATTTGACTGGTTTGTTATCATTCCTTTCATGTGATGGTTTTTATGATCAGTTTGTATGAAACCACAAATCGGTTGGTGTTACCTAACGTTTATAAACAAAATACTAGAAATGTAATCGAACATAACACAAAAGGATTAAGTTTCTCTCAAGTTCACCCTCTCATATTGGTCATGTTGAACCAATTAACAAGTAAATGATAAAGTGGGATCACCGCTAAATGAAACAAGAGACCTATTATTTACGGTTCCTCTCGTAATATCACTAACATAAAAGAGGTAAACATGAGAGGATCTCAATTCAATACAAAATTTGTTTATGGTTCAATATAGCTTAAATTGAATATACCGAATTCTATTGTTTGGTGGTTGATTCAATTCAAAAAAGCTTAATTTTAATCATCTATAGTAGGTTGTAATATATTATGATATAAGTTACAATTAACCTTTTCTTGAGACAACGACAAACAACTTAAAAATTTTACTCTCAACATTCTAGTTTATCCCAAAAACAACTGCTTTTTCTTAAATATTTACCAAGCTCTCTTATTTTATCCATCACTCAAAAGTATAAACGAAACTGCAGTAACTACGTATTAATGAAATTGTTGTTTTTCTTTACGAACGATTTTGCTACAGATGATGTCTTTTCTTTTTCAATATTAGCTTAAGGTGATAGAGTAAGGATCAAATGAGAAGTAAAATTAAAATGAGAAGGGTGAGAAGAAACTACAGCCGCACATTTCAGATGCATCTAAAAAAATAGATGCATCTCCCCTTAAATTTCTCCTCCTCATTTGAAATGTGTGGCTCAAATTTTTTCTCATTCTTCTTATTTCAATTTCTCTTCTCACTAGATCCCTCCCCTAAGGTGATACTCGTACTAACTTTGAAGCGGCTATCGGATCAAATGGGCTAAAAGCATAATGAAATAGCCCAGTAGCAATAGCTATCTTCTTCTGGCCGCAAGCCCGCAACATGTTCGATGCCATAAATTAAAATAGGGTGGGGATATCTACACATACACTTTTACACATACACATAAATTTACACATAAATTTAATGAGACCACTAGGATCATACAACTAAAATTGATGTGTATGAAGTAAAAGTGTATGTGTAGATATCACTACCCATTAAAATATGTGTTTTCTTAAGAGTAAAGATAACAAATGCTACGATAAGAGAAAATGAAATCTGTTAAAATACATATATTATATACATTTTTTATGAGAAGTTAATGTTGGAATATGATGAACTAACCTCACATAAGAACAGAATCGAGTTATTTCAGAAACCAAAGATTCCTCACATACCAAGGGACTCATCCCCACCATCCATCTTCCCTCCCTCTTTATTTGATCTAATGGTTGAGATTAAAAGCATTTTAATATTTCACCCATTTTTTATAATTTAAATATATCTTAAACCGTTAATCGTTAAGCGAAAATAATTACAACATCGCGACGAGCATTTAATTACCTTTCTATAGACAGGCAATTTGATATACTTTCGAAAAAAAAAAAAAAAATCGTTTTTTTCACGTTTTTTTTCCTGGCCGAAAAAAATATCACATGTGATATTACATATCACATGTGATATGTAATATCACATGTGATATATCACATGTGATATTACATATCACATGTGATATTAGTGTAATATCACATGTGATGTGTAATATCACATGTGATATTAGTGTAATATCACATGTGATATGTAATATCACATGTGATATATCACATGTGATATTACATATCACATGTGATATGCAATATCACATGTGATATTTTTTTCGGCCAGGAAAAAAAACGTGAAAAAAACGAGAAAAAAAAATTGTCGAAAGTATATCAAATTGCCTGTCTATAGAAAGATGATTAAATGCTCGTCGTAACGGTATATTTTTTTTCGCTTAATGATTAACGGTTTGAAAGATATTAATATTTGAAAAAAAAGGATGAAAGTGGGTTTTTTTAAATTGTTTGGATTAATCTCATCCATTAGATCAAATAAAGATGGAGGGAAGATGGATGGTGGAGATTAGTCCCTTTGTATGTAAATAAAGTTTTGTCCTCAAATGATCTTAACTCCATAAGAACAACAATAAAAGTACTATCTTTTTATAGTGCAATTAAACAAATGCTTAGCAAATCGATCAACTTCATAGTAATGGGATTAGTGATTGGTTTTAAACTTGTTTGAGCTTTATAAGAAAAAATTAAATGGTCAAGAGATTTGAGAGCCAGGTCTGACTGATAATCGGAAATTAAAGTTTAGTAATTTGTTGCATTGTGACGTTTTATTGAATAGTGTAGTGTGAATGTTATATATAATCACAACGGATAATCTTTTTTATTTATATAATAAAAGAATTACATCATTTCGGAGTATTTTCGCAAAGCCTTTCTTATTGAAAAAAAAAATAGACCAATAGGAGAGTTCGATTTTGCCACGTAGGCGAAATCGAGCAATATGATTGGTCAGTAGAAAGTCAAAATTAAATTGATTTTGGTCAAACTTAAAAAATATGGTGGAGAAATTTGGTTAATAAAAAAATACATAAAAATATAGGTGTCAAATTGATTAAAACAAAAACTTAAAAAAAGAGGAAATAATTAGTTTTTAAAATAACAAATCAACTCGGATTCTAGAAATCACATGTGATTTTTCAGTACGTAAATTTTAACATTCACAAAAAATTTCAAAGAAAATCGACAAAATAAAAGTGTCCCTCTATAGAAAGATGATTTAAGTCTTATTGCGATGGTATGATTAGTTTCGTAAAACGGTTGACGGTTTCTGAGATATCTAAATTTTAAAAAGATTGAAAAGTGAGTGTTTTTAGTTTGATGAAACAATGAATTGTTAGGATTCCTTCATTAAATTTTTAAAGAATTTGTAATCTACATTGAACTTTTCTCAATAGTCACCGGATAAACCGTAAATATGGTGTTTCAGTTTCAAGAAAGGATCATAAAATACACATGCAATCGACATCAAACTCTGAATAAGATTTGCTAAATTTAATTTTGTCTCTTGTATATAATTTACTTTTAGGCTTAAGTTTAAAATAACAGTATACTACGATTGTTAAAACTAAAAGGGGTTGAATAGCTTTTACGGTTTTAAAATTATTGATTCGAAATTATCGTGAAATCAAACAAAGAATATATATATAATACCAATGAATAAGTAAATGTAAGACGATAAGTAAGTAAGTGCAAGAGAATAAGAAAGATTAAACCACGACACGAGTATTTATAGTGGTTTGGTTATAAAGACACCTTCCTTGCCCTACTCCACTCTCCGAGTTCCCCACTCGAGAGTATCTTTTCACTATGGCAACAAGCTCCATTCAAGGCGGAGAAAACCATATAACGTCGCTTATAATATTTTCCGATACTAAGCTAAATATCGGGTTCTCGTCGAGGTAAAACCAACCTTTCTCTCTAACCTATTTTCAGGACAACTACTAACCGATATCTCTAGTTTAGTGTACAGGGTTTGGTTATGAACTTTGGAATACAACACAACAATACTCTTCTAAATACTAAAATCTACAACAATGAAAACTACAAATGTCTTCTTGTGGAAGTAAATAGTTCACTTTCATGATGTAAATTGGATCACTACAAATGATTATTAGAACTTGGAACAATTATAAAAGAATGTATAAAAGTGTATGTAAAAATGATTGAAAAATGATTGCGAGAGGTAAGTTTTAAGGTAGTAAAAATGTTACTATTTGTCGCGAAAAACCCTGTCAGGAAGTCGCGGCTCCACGACTCCTTATTGTAGGGGACCGTGGATCCGTCCAGGCCTGGCAGCTATTTTGCTTGTTATCTTGATCAAAGAAAGCTAGATTTGATTTGTAATTAAGTTCATTAAGTAAAGATCTTATTGTACTAGCTTAAAGTAATTAGTCCTTGCCAAATATAATTTTGTTTATTAGTCAACAAGAGAGATTGTGTTTGATCCTCAAAAACACATTTGATGCTTTTCTTAAGTATTTTGACTTATTACTCCAAATGTTTTATTCCAATATTAGTGTTTGATATTTTCCCGGAGTGAAAGATTTGGCTAGATTATAAATAAAACATTTTCTAGTAGATAAAAGTAATGTTGTAAATCAAAATGAAAGTAAACTTAAAAATGTGAGTTTAGAAAAGGTAAAATGTTATGCATTTTTGAAAACATTTTCTTTCATAACTTGAGTGATATTTAACATAAAACTTATATTCTAAAACTTGTTTATGTGAACTTGCATTTGATATGTTTTATTTTTTTCATCGTCGAAACGTAAAAGAGCGTAATAATAAATAACTTTTTAGGCGATTATTTTTATTAACAAAGTCGCGAATCTTAAATTCGATTTTATGAATTTAGGTATAAAATCTTCTATTTTCATAACTTTTAATAATTTAAGATCTAGCAATACTTCATAAATTTTAAATTAAAGAAAATACTTTTATTATTATTATTATCATTATTATTATAAACATCACTTTATTAGAAACTCATAGGATTTACAAGAAATTAGTGGGGAGCCGAGAAACAATCTGAGCCCCCACTCCTCTAGCTATAGCGAAGCTAACCCTATTAAAAATATGAGCAGCAGCACGTGCTCCAATGTCTTGAGTCACCGAGAATCTTCGGATACGTTTTAGTAAGGCCACCGCATCCTTCTCAAGTTCTCCAAAAGAAGAGAATGAAAATGGGAGAAACCCATATCCCATATCCGAGAATTTAGCCTCGTACTTGACGCGTTTACGTTGTGCGGCTTCAATCACCGCACGACCCGGCACAAAATCAACCAAGCCAGTTTGCGTCAAGGGCGATGACCCTGTCAGATCAACACATACATCAAGCCCACCATCCCATGAGTAAAGTAACATGTCAGCTGGACGTAAGGGTTTGTCCCTTTCCCCAATAAGCCCAATATCAACCTCCTTACGTGCCGAAAT